>LUCH01001555.1:2191-114343 GCA_013368495.1 Paragonimus heterotremus
CGGGTGGCCTTCCTCAGGAGTGTTGTAATCCTTTGTTAGTGTGATTCCGATTACAACACTCCTGAGGAAGGCCACCCGAGGTGGTTGAAACGTTGAGTATTACAACTTGCTCATAACGTTGTGTTATTCTCAATCCATTTATCAATAACATGTTAAACACGACGCCCAAGCTGTTTGACTTCATTCGTACAAAATTTGGTGCGGATATCTTACAAGAGGTTGAAATTCCTTCAAACTCATGCAAAATCATCAGGAGAACATCGGATGTTGTGCAATTTAGAGATTCTCATCATCTCGTCGTCACTCTGCACAACTTTGCTGTTCGATACAAAATCTCGACTACAGACCATCTCTCCCTGTTTTGATTATTGCAACGGTGTCTCACTCTCGAGCTGTGAACTACAAAATGGACTCCTGAAAATGTGCAACTTCACTTGTTATTTATTTTAGTGTTAGCCTCTAAAATTATTCACAACACAAAAGGGGAAATCCATCATGCATCTACACTAAAGTTGCAGGTATCGCGTTCTTCACTGAGCTAGCTGGTTAGGCCACTAACGTTTCGTCGGAAGCCTCATCTTATTCTACTGCATGAGAAGTCGAGTTGACATATTGAACTGAAGGTAACAACAAGCAAAAGGTCATACGTCCATAGGTCAAGCATTCAAGTTTTCCAAGTTCAAAGGCCACGTAATGAAAGTCAGAATGTTTGTGGTAGCCAGTGATTTTCCTGGTTATAGACTTTTCCATTTGTTAAATAGTGTCCCCAATTGATTGACTGAATATTCTAGATTCCAATCGGTACATACACTTGTTCTAGGTCCGCATGTTTGTTGTTTGAAGTTTGCTTTAAGATCCACGGTTCGATAAATTCACACGTGGATCTGGTTTATGAGTAACCGAGTATTGCCACCGTTTCAGAGTTGATAGTTCACACTGTTCATAGGAGTGACTCTTGCTGTTTGCCTATTGCCAATCTCTGTTCGTGTAAGCTTCCTGTTTGACGAACGTAGTGAATGTTGCTCTGTCTGCGGGAGAACTTGCAGCCCATATTCGATGATTTAAAAGCTCAGGGTTAACTCTTGTCTTAGGGTTTATGGGCTACTGTGACTGTTATATTCAAGAACGACGGAAAATACCAGTAGTAAGTAAGCTGTATCAGAGCAACCGCTTCAAGTTACGTTACGGAAAACTCTCAGACCACACGGTACGGGCAGCCGCTGTCCGCGTGTGCTATTGATCGCTTGAAGGTCAGAGCAATCTGATTGGCGGGCTACATGGCTCACTTGCAGTCGATTGGACACAACAGTGACCTAAAGTGGGATGATCAGTCTCGCGGTAATTTTTGAAACGTACATGGTATAAAGCAGACTGATCTGTTTGATGCAAGTTGGTTCTTTTCGTTGGAGTGTTTTGACGTAATGCAACGTAAGGAAGAATTCCTTGAGTACGGATTCTAGTTGTCCGCAATATGCTGTTACACATTTTAATAAAGTTTTAACACTGCTGTTTGTGTGTTCCAGGATGATTGCTGGAAAAAAAATGTTTTTCGGCGTTAGTTGATATCTGTTATACGCTGGCCTTTGTTTGACGGTTGTGAAGTCATTCCACAAGGACATCTGGAACTGATATCCGGTAGCTGTTTTCCTTCTCTGCGGTGAAATGTGTCCCGACACTGTCGATAGGTAATGTTGCCGATGCTAGTCTAACTAGTGCGAACTATCACTATACCACTTTTCAATGTTAGATATTCACGAGGAAAATTCCAAGGACTTGATAGGTTGCTGGTAGACCATCTCGATGGTGACATTATAGAACGATGAGACAATCCAGTTTTATGAAGTTTAGGTGGGCCATAAAAGCGTGGTACTGTAGCATCGCTGGATCTCTTAGTGTAGTCTTTCACGGACCAGTTCTCTTGCGATACAGCAACCTTCCACAAGCTGACATCCAGCCGAACAGACAACCAACACCTGTCCAGATTGTCATTCAAAAGGAACTATAAATTAAACATCGCTTACAACTGATCGTGGTTGTCGTCTTCGCATAAAAATTTCACTCAAGCCATTTCGAAAAGAAACACGAAACTTGAGTGTTGTCTTTGTTAGAGCCTACCAGTAGTACACATCATTGTCACAGTCGGAATTTGAGCTTCGGTCATGCTTTCATGGGGCAGCCGCGTTACTGACACCACGTCAGTCGAAACTGAATTATTACGTGCACGAACGTTCGTTCCTCTGACAACGTTCACCAGTAAGACCAACAGAGTAATAACGCTCACTGATGAACAAACAGTATTGGGACAAGATATCAGCGTGTAATTTGTATCGGCGTTTAAGTGCATAACTGAACAGAATAAGCCGCGTTTCGTGTAGTCAACATGGTGTAACCAACATCCGACAGTCAAACGAAGTTCATGATAGCAATTAAAGACCGTTGTCTGCTTAAGTATTAGTATCGTAGTTCAGTGTTCCCGTAGGAAATAGCCATCCTCACAATAAGAAGGTCAATTAGTTTTGTCTTCGGGCATTAAAGTTTTCGAATATTAAAAAGCAGGAATACCTTTGATAAAACTGCGGTCAGGTGTAATGTCGGTAGGAGAAAATTACAAACGACTGTAGGCTAAAACAGTTGCAATCAACCACTGCATATGGCTCCAGGTGAATGGTTGTTCATTCACACTGAAGCTTTTCTCATAATGTCGAAAGTAGTATGTATGGCTAGTCTCCGAAGGTTGCCCAGAATGGGAGTGCCAATGAAAAATAAATGTCTTGATCACAACAGTGTCGGCGGTTTTTCGCATTTGTAGGGTTAGCTGGTTTGAATGCAGCATTCTTAACTCGTCATAAGTCAATTCGAAAAGTGGACAGCTCTTTAGAACAGACGTGTTTTGCGAAAGCAAACCAGATCCATCCGTTTTTACGGGAAGTGTGGTATATCTTTCCTTTCCCAACCTTCAGGTGTTTCTAATTTCTGGTCCGACTGCTTGATCGAGTCATCCTGTGTTTCTGGTAAGTGTGCGCATGCAGACAACGTATGCGTTTGTGCGATAGGCCCGTTTGCATGGATCACCACTCATGGCAAATCAGCGAACCCCTAATACTGTACCTACCTGTCTGACTGGATTGGGTCATGTGATCCTCCTGATTGAACATGTGAGCTTTGGTCTGCTTACTCTGGCATGTTGACACCGTACAGCCTACCGTTTCAAGGTAGTCTTGTCTACCTGTCGTTACCCGCAGTTCTTACCCTACACATGTCCTCCTTGCCACAGTATAGTACTACTGCTTAACTGTACGTACATTCCGCACTCACGATACAATACGTAGTCTTCGCGTTACAACACACGAGTTACTTTACTAACCATTTTGGAACTCACAGGATACAATAGGTTGGAAGGAGGTTTGTCGTATAGTGGTTCGTGTGCTTTTCCCGTACAATCCATCGTGATCACGATGAGGCTATGTTGCCCTTCCTTAGCCGATAAAATTGTAGTTCGTTTCATTTTTGGCTTACAAGAGTACCAGAACAGAGTGAAGTTTTATGGACAACTGCCTCGGGTGTTCACCATTTCTGGTGGTATTCGTCAAGAGTTTCCGATCTACCGCTTCTTGTTCAATTTTGTCATGAATGACATTCTGGAAGATGCACCTGAGAAATCCAGCAAACATGATGTTCAGCGTCTTCTTCGTGTTAGTTTGACCGGCCTGGAGTATGCAGATGAGATTGTCTTACTTAGCTCCTTTGCGGAAGACATGCAGGCCATGCTGAACACGGTAAATCGTCGAGTTGATCTGTACGGAATGCGTTTCACACCTTCAAAATGCAAAGTGCTGCTTCAGGGCTGGGAGATTCCCACTACCACTCTCTTTATCGCAAGGCGAGATTGTGGACAGTTTCACACACTTCAGTAGCACTATCTCTTCACACTGTAATATTGCTGGTGTGATGTTAGCTAGAATAGTAAAAACACCAACCGCCTTTGCCAATCTGCGCTATCTGTAGCGTCGAAAAGACGTCTGGTTGTCGCCAAAAGGAAGCGCATTCCAGGACACTCAGGATGCACGATCAACTGGTCACCTAATCACGTTGCACAGCCTGCGATGGTTGTCATGTACTCCGTATGCCAGCTGATCGTTTACCGAACCATACATTGCACACTGCACGAAATATGGGGACCCTGGCTGTTCCATTGAGCGTAGTGGGTAGACGTCGCCTGCTTGACTACTGGGGTCATCGTGATCACTCAAATCACTGGATGAAGACGTTATCTGAGATGGCAATTTGTCGTAGTCATTGAGGTTCTTGCATTCATAACATTTCCAATTCTTTCGGTTAGTCGTCTTTCTCGATTTTTAACTCCCTTCATGACATCTTCTTCCAGGATATTCAAGGTCACTGTTGAAGTGATCGGCGTCCCGATCCACAGCACCTTCTAGTCAGGCTCATGGTTGTTATGATAGTGATGAGAGCACTTAACGTCGTTTTATGAGATGCATTCGCCTCAGCTATCTTATTTATTTTTGGAGCGAGTTCTTCCTCAAAATCTTTGTGTGTCTCAGTTGCAATGTTGCTCCATGGAAAGGTTGATTCAAATACAACGAGGAAACTAACAGGTTGAACCTGTGTAATTTGAGTGGAGCCTTTGAATGGACGTCCTGTTAAGTGTTGATGATGTTTGGTTTGATAGATCCCATTCACTATCTCTAAATCAGTTGTAGGAACCAATGGTGAAATTTTAGCCAATATCATTTCTAAATTTCACCTTAAAGTTGTATTTGCCCTAATAGCCTGCAGGATGAACGTCAGTTCGGAGCCTCTAAAATTGTATGGTTTGTAAAATAAAAAGCCAAAATACCGGTCTAATTTGGAATGTCTGAAGCTAAAAGTGTCAATCTCAATAAGTGAACTCATCAATGAAAAGAACAATTAAAGGTAAACACTTGAAGGTTAGTAAATGTATGTTGACGAGAATATAACCGTTTGATTAATGCCATGAACGGTAGCTGTGTAGAAGCTCTAAGAAATAGAGTTTATATGGCGTATATACTTCCAAATATTGTACTGCGTTTTAGATTGTCTTAGAACTGTGGGACAGTCACCGTCTGATCCATTCTTGACAATCAGTAACAGGCGAACCTCGTATCTCAACTGGTACAAAATACGCAGTGTGGAAAAGTGCAGCTCTTGTGGTTAGTTCAAATGCGGCCCAAGCCGGGTGATTTTCATGTCTGAACTTTTAGTATAAACGCTGACCGATCTAATTGCTAGTATCACCAAGTTCTTACGCTTTACGGTTAATGTCTGTTCGTCGTAAGAATTGTGAGTGCCAGAACCGAGTCGATCAGCAAAGAGTCGTGGTAAACAGCTAAGCTGCGGGTAGTTCCGCAGTAACTGGAGACAGACTGTGTCAAAACGTTCGCAACAAACATTTGTGAGCAGCGATCATGCAACCTAAGGAGACTCAAAAACAGAGACGATCTGTCTTGTTCAGTCTAATCCATCAGTCTGTGATGAGAGCCGCTCGATTTAGGTAAAATGACGTACCAGTCTGAACCAACTGAGGTGAGAAGGAAAGTGGTTGAAGTTGCTTGGTGCAACATGTTACTCATTTCGAGAGTTCAACCAAAATAAGGTATTTTCGTAACTGACTGGTCCTGACGAGACCAGAACGGATGAAATTACGAACGGTTGTCTACTAAAACTCCCTGTGAAAGATGTACAGTCCAAGCCACAACTGCAGCTCAAAGATGACTACAGTAATTCACCGTGTTTGCACAAATAATCACACTCAGAACAAATTAGCCAGTTTGTGGTCCAATAAGCACAAACGGAGTCATATTAAACACTTTTTCGAGATATAACCGCATTTGGTAGTGACTTTCTTAGTACGATGGCAAGTGCCTGAACTGATATCGCGCTGGCATCTAGTTGATGACACTGGCTACACACAGGGCGATGTAGTCCGCGTGATGTTAGTGACAAAGTCCCCATACGATCGCTCTAGTAAATCTCCACTGGGCAAAATGGACGGAAATCGCACAGTTACTGAAGGACACCTTCCACAGCCGGCTCAATACTAACACTTAACGTTAGATTTTGTGCAACATTTTCTGAAAGTTGATCACCACATCAAAAGAATCAAAGCACTTCGAATAATCTCTACAGCAACCAAACGATAGCGGTGTTCCGTGGAAGTCCCATTTATCAAACATCTACATCTTTTGATGTGCAATCAGGAAGTTTTACCATTCGCTTCGACAATACGGTCCGAACTAATCCAATGCGGACGGTTTAGGCTGTGTTGTGGTACATGCGTGCTATTGAACGATAATTCTTATATGAAAGTGTTATGACAAGTGTAGTTAGCAAAAACTAGAAATGCCCAGAATATGAAGATAAAAATTATTATGACGGGTGACCAAATCGGAGGCACGATTATTCAAACACTCGGTGGAATATCTCGATACGGCGGTAAAATATATACAGAAATCCACAATGAGTGGATTGCGGACAACACGGGTAACTGGGCGAGCCATCGCTCAACACAATCAGACCAACGGAAAGCCCACAACAGAAAGTGTCAGCCACCCACGAACCAGGTAGAAACGCATAGGACGTGTGAATGGAAATCGCCGCTGCGTTGTGAACTGGGATTCCGGTCCATAAACGCCAGCGCGCACGTGGCGTGAGAATGTATTGAGTTGGACAGTGAAGATCGTGCTTTATTGAACGAATTTTTGCTGCAATGCGAACGGCGAACACATCATACGGAACGTAACGACATACAAAACCTCAGAGGTATACAAAAGGCTATGACCTTTAGTGGAGAGTTCATTTACGCTCGAACTATATGTAATAAGGAAGATCAGCTACTGAGCATACACAGGCTTAGATAGGCTTTGAAGAATCTAATCTAAACTGATGCTGTAAACGTGGAATAGGCTACTCAGGAGACATAAGAGAAACATGTGCCAAAACTGAGCTTGAATATGTCATTTCGTGAAACGACACTTTCACTAAGACAAAGTAAAGAGGTGGAAAAGCTTTCCACACTCATCGTGTGCGACTACATTGTTGAACTAATTATTCTAGTATACAGCGTGCTACACGGACTCAAATCTAGGACTTTACACTAAACGTTAGTTGATGATTGTATTTTAATTTCCGACTATTGACTACTGAGTCGGTTGTTTTTCGGGTAACATTTATCAGCCGTCGACAATAGAAGTCGGAGTATTTCAGACAATCGGTTGATTGAGCGCGAGTACTTTCTCACAATAATATGGCAATGGCATATTAACGGTGCATCAATAACCCGCTAATTCGCAGTCACTTTGGTTTTGTATGTTTCGCCTACGCGAGCAAAACAGCTATGTCTCAAACTCTACAGCTAACGTTCATCACTTGCTGTTAGTAATAATATTCGTTTTATTATTGCTAACAGGGATACATTTATCTTGTCTATGCTGCATCGTAGAAGTTCTCACTCCCATCCAGGACAGTCAGGTCATTTAACAGTTACCTAGATGAGTTGTTAGTCAAATGCACCCAGTGGATCAGATCGCCGACAAGGTGAACGCAGCTAATAATGCAACAAATTCACGGACGTGAAGTTCCCTCCTTCTTACCACGAAGGTAATTCGATACGGGATACACATGTGACTGTCGATTGAATGGCTCTACCAGCGAGTGCATTTCTTTCCAATTGCCAAACTGTGTCTAAGACTGTCAGTACACCCATCCTCAATCTGTATACTTTTCCAGCTCCAGTATCCTTTTGGTATCAGTACCTACTGCTACGCCAAGGAGAGAGACAAACGAAGAGACTGAAGCACAAAAGCACGCGCGCGCGAGTGAGTGTGTGCGTGATAAGCCGTTGAGCTCACGTGATTCCAGCCAACGCGCGCGTGCGTCTATATCCGTACCTGCATGCGACAGCTGAATTGAGAGCTGCATTGTCCCAACACCGCCCATATGGCGCAGATGGTCACGTGCTTTGGAAGCGCATGATCAGGACTATCGAGGGTTGGCTACAACAGTGACGCGCAGCGCAATTAGGACAACATTGATTTTTTGCCGTAGCGAATACTTATGCCTTTGTTATCACACGCGGCACAACATTGCACGATTTTCGTGCAGAACATTTTCGGGTCTTCGATTGAGTTTAGATGTGATAAGCCTTTTTCATATTCGCCAACACCGGTTTGTCCGACAGTGCAGTGTAGTAGAATAAAGGGCTGAGTGCACTTTCGTAAACTCGACCTCGAATGTAGAAAAAACGTGGGTTTCAAGTTCATAGTCTAATGGCTTCGTATTATAGCACAGTGTCGAAAAATATCCTAAATTTTCAGATACTTCACTAGATATTTTTAGTTTTTAGTCGTTTAACCACACGCATGATAAGATATACTTTTACATTCTTTACACATGATGGTTAAATATCATCGCCTTATCTGCAGAGAACCTGAGATACTTGTCTCGCTGTCGCCATGACCTGACAAAAGCCACCAAGTATTTATGGATTGAGCAAAATATTTTGTAGCTGAACAATCGTGGAGTGTGCATAATAGCAATGTTCATCTTAAAAATCAATCAACTAGAGAGGAGATAGGTAATCAGCTGGTGTATTAGGAAATGTCACTAAGTGCATAGTATAGTCAGGTTCATAAACAACTTTTGCTGGACGAACAAGGCGGGCCTGAATCAACTGGCTGCGATGAATGTTCGCAAGGAATCAAATATCTCAAGCTGGCTATGCGTACAATGATTTGCAAATCTTAAACGGAATTCAGTGTTATGTGACAGTCACATCGACAGTCATTCACACCAGGCAGTTCAACAGGTGGAGGTCTCCTGGTCCTCCAAGTTGGGGGTTGGAAGAAGGTTGATCAGAAAAGTACTGTTTTGGTATATTCACCTACTGCCCCAGGTTTTGGGTGAGAACCCCAATCATTTTCCTGTCTAAGTGTGAGCGGCCTGGCAGTATCTCAATCCACAAACAACCATGATGATAGAACATTTAGGTTCCTCAGTAGTTTTAACAGAACACAGCAAAAGATGCGATGATAGATGCAAGCATTTTTTGCCGATCGATTGGTACCAAATTTACAAATTAACTATTGCATACATCATGACTATTCACTACAAGTAGCAAGCAGAAAAATAAAGGTAAATTTAGGGTCTAATTTCCACAAACATATCAAAAGTATTACAACGAATTCAACGCACAGCATTGTATCAAACACAGAACGATAAACTTACCGAACGAACTTCAACAAATCCAACAGACAGGGTTTCCTGTGTAGTGGTTGTCCGCTGTGAAGTACAGTAGTGAAAGATGCGGGAAAGGATGATGCAATATTCTTACCTACAGCTCGGTTACATGTTTGCAAGGTCAGGAAGCAGGTGTTTGGCAGTGATTGTCAAACGAGCTCTTTCGTCCGGTCCTTACACTTGCACAGACTTAGGTGGCTAGGTCATGTACTAAGGATGCCAGCTAGTCGTCTGCCACACCAAGCACTGTTTACCGACGATGCGGCCGATTGGCGTAAGGTGCGAGGTGGACAGACGATGACCTGGTGTAGACAAAATGAAATCTTCCACGAAAGGGTTGGTCACTGTAGATCGGGTTCGTCTCCCGGGCTGGAGCCCTCACGACTCACAGAGTCGGTGGCTTGAGACATTAGGTGAGATGGCGCCTAACGGAGCTCAATGGCGCGAATGTTGTAGTCGTTTGGTCGAGTTTTCTGTGAAGTGAATGTATATAATGACGCTGGGCACTGAAAGCCGTAAGGAAGCTGTGTTGCTGATGACGCCTTACTTTAACTTACAGGTCGGTTGATTGTTTGCAAGGTGTAGGCGCCTTGATGTTGTATGTTTGAATGTAGACGTAGCTATTTTTAGTAGTTAGGTCCCATCCTCTTTCCCTTCTTTTTCTTCTCCCTTTCTATACATGGTTTGCTTTTTCTTCTTCTTCGTGGTTGTGTGGCAGTTAGGTACCGGTGTGAACCACTGATGTATTATTGTCTATGACGATGATGATGATAGGCATCATAACAATAGGTGAACGAGCTCAGATGTAGGGCTTTGTTGATTCCATAGCTTCCTTGCATGATGCTTCCGCGGTGGTACGGCGGTTAACCTCAGCGCGAATTACTGATGAGTTGTTGACTAAGATGACGACCGGAACCCCTTGTCGAATATTGTACGTAAATGATACGAACGACTGGTAATGACACTACCTAGTAGCTCACGAAGTGGTGTTTGACAAGGACCGCTGACACTTGACAAGAAACTGTGAAGACTGAAAGAAACAATTTCGGAGATTATGTGCCGCTAACCAAAAGACAACTTCCAGTGTTCTCTGTTTAGTGTAATAACTGCCAACACATTCACTTTCTTAACGTTTGTCAAGTCATCAAAGCGTATGATTAACGTTATTTATCTGCAATATTAGGGAGTACATCTGAAATACACTTTCAACAATCTGGCTTTCATAAATCGTCTGATTAGTTGAACCCAAACATTAGTTACCACACTGATATACGATGGGTGTGGTGAGTAGGACGACGTTTACATTGCAGGATCTGAAGCAAGCATGCACTCTCACGTAAACGTGACATCACACTGTTTCTGGAAAAATCCAACCCACCGATCAGACAACTACCGGTCACGGATGTTCGTTCAACAGGTGCACTTGGCACTTACAACTCGCTGCCATCTTGAAGCCCATTACTCTACTTTCGCCGAGGCAAATGACATTGGACACCAAATCATCCATACTATGAACCAAAGACACGGACGGTTCTGGCTGAAGACGGTCAATCACCAAAATTCTAACACTCTGTATGGCATTTAAACTTAAATTCAGCGGCCAATATCATTCTGACTGGCACTGGGGGAGTCAAGCCCTGCGTCCTCTAGCCCACATTATTGGCATGTGTTTGCGCTGATCAGTTAATATTACGACCTATGATGACGACCAGTTCGCACTCGGACCCCATGGATCTTCGGTGTCGTCCATGTTATCTAAGCCGTTAATGGACATCTATCAAGTCTGCACGGAATAACTACTGTTAGCTCCAAAATGTTTCTGAAATGCCGCTTTAGCTCTATTACAATGGCCGGCAATCGGACATGACGCCGCACTCGTCGTTCATCCGAGGCAGCCATGTCGACCAGCGGTTCATCGGTAAAAGTGCACTAATAGAAGCGTATCATTCAAATGTGGGTCAAGCCAATTTGAGTATCAGCACATCAGGTGTGCATAGAGTGGAAGGACAACCACCGCTCGCGACACGTTTAACATTCAGGGTCAACAGTACACTGTCATGGCTGTAATGAGCGGATTCAGTTCTTGACCCAGTGACCCCTTATACGATCACACAACAGCGAACGGCTTACTGAGGTGGGTGGCTGTTGTTTTGAGCGGATAAGGCTGCGCGTTGTGGTGTTGACACTTTCACGGCACGCGCAGAACAGATGGATATTATTCTTTCTTAATGGCAAACGTTTACTACGCAAACAGCATATCTGATTAAAATCTTCGGTGAGGGAAATGTATATAATCATCGTTATCATCATCCCCATCTACATCATCATTTGAAACACTGAGTTCTCTTTAACCATTTCACCAGAGCAGAAAGAAGTCAAATGTTGCGATCTGTTAACAGTTCGTTTACACTCATCAGTCACAAACGTAAAACACACTAGTTATGTGCCTTATACAGATAAGGACAAATAAGAACAAGACATGCCAACAGACACACCAAGTATTATGTGATTAACACCATGGCAGCCTGATAGGTTGCCTCAACCACTTTTGTGCACAGAACGTCGACTGGTAAGTTCGGGCAAATATCGTTTCACAGAAAACCAGTTACTTTGGATTTCGATTGCACAGCAATATAGTGAATGCGCTTACTGGGTAATATGGTGATCTGTTTTTATGAGGTATGTAGCAATCGATGAGGTATTTCGAGTATCAGCATCGAACAAATAGGCACAATTAGTCACAGTACAGTTGGGAGTCACTTTCCTAACAGACAATCATTTTGAACGCAAAATCTAATAAACTAAGGCGCAGCTTTCGATGTTCGTTGTGTTGGGACATCCGTACATACAGCACGGCAAAGGCAGGTCTTACAGAATTAGAGCAAACGTCACAACAATATCACCAAAGGTTTTCACTTGATAGTGCAACATGCCTGATCGGAACACTTACTTCTCGTTCAAGAAGTGCTGTCAAGGCAATATAGCTTCAATACAAAACACACCGTTGAATAACATTAAGTAACCAACACGGCATAGCTTCAGACCGCTTACAAGAGCAGTCAAACAATGGGTAAAATCGCATCAAAATCTGATCGTAATATTGGGACGTAGGAACCATTACTTATGTTGTACGATAAACTAGTGGTGTTACACAGCATCTACTCTTCCTTTTAGACACTGGTATTGGTGACCTCTTATTTTTTTTCTTCGCCTCAGCTGTTCTGGTGCACTGTATGCTGAAGATCTTGGTTGGTGCTCATTGCAAAGTCAACTTTTTTTTCAATTCTACTTAAAGTACAGTAGTACATGCTCATATACTGAACTGTCTTGTCTTACATTCTCAATATTTTTTCTCCCAGCTTAGATCTTACCAATGCAATCTTTCTATTTACTGTTTCCGAGAGATAGGGGTCTCCACTCACAGGTCACCTGATCATATTCCTTCGGGTTTACAATGTATACAGGGTGTGTGAATGGAACCTCAAGTGGTGAGGGTTATGCGCAGGCGTTTTCCGGTTTCGTCCGCTTTGACAGGCCAGACCGGAAACGAATTCTGACAACCATAATTCAACGTTTGGCGTGTCGTGACAAGCGTATGACTATTGCTATCTGGTAGCTGAAATTCTACACACCTGCAGTTGCTTCACTGTACCGGTTCTCAAGGTGCCTGAACTTTAGTGAATATCGTCAGACTGTTAGTTATCAGTTGAACAAAAGAGAACAATGTGAGCAGTATGAGTCTACCCCGAAAGGATAAATGTTTTTGTTCTCTCATGGTAAGAATGAATCGGTCCACACCTGGTAGGGAATATTACATCAGCCTTTTTATGCACACTGCCCATAGATACCGAGATATCTGCTTGTTTTGTTGGTAGTACTCATTGAAAAACACTGTGCACTTATCCACAGTACGGTCTAAGGGGGAGGTCGTGCCGTTCCGCGTCTCTTCGACGCATACTAGACGACATTCACTGCTCCTGTCTATGGTTTGTTCAACCACGTACGTCGACGATACGCGAGAAACGAGCACACCGACCCTTCTCTAATCTCTAGACACACCGACTAACAAATTATGGCGATAAGTCTACTTAAAACTTCAGGATAAACATTTCCAGCAGCAAACAAGTACTCGACTTATGAAGCTCCCATTCGACCCGTGCCAATGAACGTTGGTTGCATAGCGTTTAGGAAAAGCAGTACACCGGAGAACCGGAAGACAGAAGAGGACGTCTGAAAGTGAAATACGGTCACTACAGGTTTGGTCAAACACCATCTAATTCAAAACATAAGCCCACCGTGCACGTTCAGGCGAGGATTAAGACTCCAGCTCAGTTTTCCATTCCCAGTACTAGCCTTACCATAGTTCACATTTGCAGTAGGAAGCAGTCAGTATGTCGAGTAACTTATCGTTTACGGAGCAGTTCGTTCGATAACTTCGGCTACTTCCAAAGTATAATTTTACCAAGATCATCCACATACTTGATCACTCTGCCATACAGCCAATGGACAGAAACTGACATTGTCAGACTGATGAGACTAGGATGGCCCACTTCCCGTCACGTAAACGATGATGCAGTAACAACAATAGAACTCATGTGCGTCTGCACGTCCTCTATAAAAAGCGCACACTGAGACCTGAACAGGTAAGATTGAGCTCGTGTCTACCTCTTTCGCTGTTGTCGGGGATAAAATTTCCGGAGCCTTGTAACATTCCACTCACCAGATGTGGCCAAAACAATGTAATCAAATGGGGGAAATGTGTTACAAAGCTCAGGACTTTAGTTCTAGTGGGGAGGCCTTTCTACTTCCACAGCAGACCGCATTGACCAGTGTTACTATTAGGCCAAGACGCCATGAGCGCCAGCACGACATACCAGGAAGCTGCAATCTATCACGTGGGCTACGGCTGGTGTTCAAGGATAAACAGGGCCTGTCATGGACTTGACAACAGATTCAATGAACAGTTTTGGGCACACATCAGGTAGGGTAAAAGCTGTAATGGCATGTTACCATTAGACTCTCAGCAAATAAGCATTGGAGTGCACACGTCCACGGTCCAAAATAAAACAGGTGATGTGTAGGTGGAATGTAAAACAGAATACAATCTCAACTCCCCAGCTAACTATTTTCATCATGCAATAGCTAAGGTAACTTTAAGACCAACAACGACGCGCAGAAAAAGCAAAGAAATTGCTACCATGGTCCATACAGCAATTGTATCAGGAGATAATGTACGTCCCCAGACTAACCTACTTTTGATAACTGGTCTGGGTTCCACTCAAAGTCGAAATGAGCATCACAAGAATGCCCGCAATGCTTTATAATGGATAATCGTATGGTACAGTCGAATATGACATTTATTATGCAAGAAGGCTTGGTCATTCAAGGAACACACGATCAAAATACCCACCAAACGTTCGTCTGTCTCGCTGAGGTACCATAAGTATGTCGTACAATAAATCGACAGACAGCTTGTGAGGGGCCCATTTTAAGTAAATGTGTCGCTCAAACAAGGGTTCTGTATTCCAGCAGTCTTTAGAAGGCATCAGCAATTCTCAATAGGTGACGAGGTACACTATCTTACTGAGATGCAAAATGGTGAGAGATTGACAATGCATTGCCGTTCCATATTGACGTGTAAATGAGCTCATGTCCCACACTGACCTAATTAACACTTTCACGAGTCAAGAACCTAACTCAACCAAGCCAAGCATAAAGTGTAGAAATGAACTCTCTGCATATCTCGAATCTACTACGTTGACACCTCTGTGTAAACTGTGCTCTATCTGCCCAAATTACTCGGTTCTATTGTTCACTGTAGTCTGGATTTTTGTTGTTAGAAAGGCTCAGAGGAGGACAACCTGAGGTGTTTGCATCTTAAAGCCCAATTATTCAATCGTTCATGAAATTTGCGCCTGAAGGCCGAGGATGAGCACTGCATTGCACATCAGCCCACGTGCAAAATGAACTGACACTTTCAACGGTCATTCATCGTCACCGCATGGCGTCATCGTAGGACGACCACTTCTAGAAACTGTCTAAAGTCACCTGACTACAAGCAAATATCAACCCAGTTCTGCAAACTTCCATCAAACTTTAACTTTTTTGCATTACACTGTTTCAACAATCTAGCGTTCTACATTTTGACAACCTGCCAAAACAAGTGGTGTTCCTTGAGCTAACTATTACTAGACCAACTCACTGTGGAGTAGAACAGATCATTTGGGCAGGTTGGGACTAGTTTGGCTGCGATATGTCCAAGTCGGTGACCGAGAGGAAACGGATCACAATGGCACGACCAGCCCGCAACAAACGAGTTGTGATATAAACGGAGATCTACAAGCACGAAAAGCCCACTCTCTAGTGAAAAAGAGTGGTGCCACAGAACTTGAAACCCCAAGTTTGTTCAGATAACGGTACGTGCAGTGAAACCCGCACGCGGCCGAACAGAAGTAGACAGGACAGTTAGGCAAGTGAACTGCACGCGCCCTAAACTAGACGCACGCTTGTGTGCGAGCACAGGTGGAGAACGCACTCAGCCAGAATGACTAGAGGAGCTTGTTATTGCAGTGTGCGTCCCAGTTCTGGCCGTTGGTGTGAGGTCGTTGAATATAGTCCGTGCATCTAGTCATCGATTTTCACCTTGCCTTGTAGATGAGCCTCATTATTCCAGCCGAATCAACACAGTGAGATCGAGTTCGGCAAGTTCGGTCATAAAGTTGGTGGTCGATTGACGTAGTGTATTTTGTTCACCAAACAGTCATACGCCAATTAATGCGAACAGGTGAAACCAAAATAACTAATAGTAAGAGTGGAAATGTACGTTGAACTTTACAAATAGATTTGATCTTCACGGGTAGTACAGAGCGATTCAAAAAAATCGTCTGGGCCCGTACGCATCTATGTTTGAGAGAAATGATGAGGTTTACGGTTTGACCGGAGTTAACGATCAACCACTGATTGACAAACAAGTGAAATACATCAGTAAGACTAATGAACATTCACACGGATTTGCAAGTGGGAAGCAGACACGGACAGTCACGAGTTCTTCTCGGGAAGTTGGATGCAAGAGGACGCCTGTTGAAATTCTAAGTTGAGTGATTGATTAACGACATGAGAACTTCCATAAAACAAGATGTTGGTGATCCAGTTCGTGCATGAGCTGTTATCTTCCTTGAGCCCATTGTTAACGGTTCGTGCTACAACACTGTCCAGACAGAATGATCAGATGGGTCAGGATCGTAATGCTCTGGCCGACTGGCTCAACGAAGTATTTGCGTCTACATCGTGTCATACCATCCATCCATCATGACCTGCTAAATAATCTCATCTCAACCCTATAAACCACCTTTCAGATCGCCTCAAAAAAGGGGTATTCGGCCACTTGCCAAGTTTAGCATTTAGACTGTAAACACCACAGCACCAAATAAGATAATACGAGCAGCACCTAAGTGGTCGAACCCCGCTGTCAGTTGGTTGTTCAAAACTATGGGTTGGAACTCCCACGCACAGATGGCCTCAACCAGTCTGGTGATGAAATGTTTGCAATCTAAATGTCAAGTTTGGTGAACAAGTAAATAGGATCCGAGTTGCCAAATGTACCAATATTCTTAATGACGGAAAGATTCACAGGACTACAGAAACGCCTTTGCATCTGAGAGTAATTTAGGGTGAACAACTTCCGTGTGTATATGAAAGAACAAAAACAGTACTTCTTAATAACGTGTTTTGCAGATCTTTGTCCAATCGTGCACAGTGCTCAGGATAATACATATAATCAAGCAAGGAGGCGGGGCGCATGTGGAATGATGTAAAAATGAGTGGGCCTAATAATTACTAGTATTACTAAACAAAAGTGGTCTACACGATTTATGCTGAGGTCCAACGTAAGCGTGTATAGTAGTCCTTTTTGTGTGAATCACAGTAGAAACGCAAAAGGCACCTTATTAGGAAGGCAAGTTCCGCACATGTATGGTTAAATACATGCGACATCAGTCGGTTGCACTTTTTTTGCGTAATCCGCACGACTTAATAAACTAGTTAATCAAAGTCTAAAGACGGAGAGATGCCACGCACGATTATCATACGGCCCCGTATGTCTATGTGGGCATGCCACAAACGTCTCTCATCTTTAACGATCTTCTACGCTTATCGGCATAACAACTAATCGATGGGTCACATTACAGCCACGATCAAGAGCCTCATGCCACCACGGAACGAGGAGTTTAGGCCAGGTGGTGCATGCGCGAAATTTGAGAAAACGTAATTGAGCAATTTCAAATAGTAATCGCAACGGTCACTGTATGTTAGAGTTAAGCATTGCCGGGACTCGACACTATAACATGCACGAAGCAAGTCAGGGGATTTGTATCAACTGTTGATTATACCACATGATTGGTGGACATCGCACTGTCTGTTTTCAGAGCTCAAATCATCAAAGTGGACGAGAATCTCAACGTGCTGTTTGCCCCGTGATCGATCGAACTAACGAACCAAGTGATAAAACTTTCTACTATAGTGCACACCGCACTTGAATGACGGCTTTAATCAAATAGGTGTTTGTAGGAAAATTCTGCATCAGAAAGCGACGACATGTCTTAAGGGCAGGTCAGTGGAAAAAACGGTCGTTAGATTAGCGCAGTAACTCAAAACAGCGACGACCTGTCCGGTCGATGGGCACTTCATTGTGTTGATCGGCAGACAAACAGTTGACAACGCGAACTGAGCACTCAACAATAACACAAGAAAAATGTATAGCCGATGGAATAAAATGTCTAATGACAATGTATTCATGAAAAATCCTATTTGAAAATAAGTAACATCTATGATAGACTTATTCTGAATCGTCTTTTTTAAAAAAACAGTGAGAAACAGATGGAACTATGCCAAACCACGATGGATGCCGATGACAGAATGAAAACGTCTGCACATACACACACACACGAAAAGAAAACTGCACGAAATGAGTGGGACAGCAGGGAAGCGAATGAAAAGATGACGAGACAAACTGAACCGTTATTGAGGATATGAGATGATAAAAGTGGTGACGATCCGGCTGGTCTCTAAGGTACACATCTCGCGCACATCCAGTAAATAAAAAGAGCATGGATCATGTCGTCGGCTGACGTGCCAAACCGTGCACAGTCGCACCAGCAATCACAATAGTGCAATCCTGGTAGAAGTAGTAATAACAATTGAAAAAGAACTAAACAACAAGCTGTAGCAGATGTGTGTGCGTGTATGAAACATGAGGTCAGAAGAGTAAAAGTAATCGGGTTAGAAGGAGGGCGTAAGAATGAAAGCTCAACTGGTGGTTGAAGGCGTAGTACCCGCGTGGTTCAGACTGCAACACAACAACACGTATACACGGATGCGGTGTTACTAGTCATCAAGCTGTGGGAGAATGGTCTGTGTGTATGCGTGTACACGGGACGGAATGAACAATAGAACGTGATTAGAAAGGAAAACAGAGATAGAAAAAGAGGAGCAGGTAGAAAGAAACACAATCGTACGGAGGACCTGCGGACATCAAATGACGACTGAGAAAAGCGAGATGTGAAACGCCCGGTGAGGAAAATTTCAAATATTGCATCGATGAGAATGGCACGACAATCAACAACAAAAAACAAGGGTAGTATAAAAATCGCTTTGTAAGAGAGTAGGGTATGTAGCGAAACCTGATGACCAAAATAGACTGATCTGGATCCGATTATCAAAAAGAAAAAAAAATAAAGTACTGAGTGACTAACACATGAGAAGTCATACATAATTTGTTATAAGGTCTTCAATGGAGGTGCGCAGCTGTATGTCAGAAGCTTCAATATGTGTGTGTGTGCTTGATACGAACGATTACCTTCCCATGTACTGCATAATGAATGACATATGAGTATCGGTCCGGTCACGATTGCCACGAGTCAACTGATGTCGATAATAACCAAGCGATGACGGATAGATGACCTGAGCAGATGGATATGAGGTCGAGAGGTAGGGAGAATCAACAGATGGCGATGCGTAACAATCCGTGCCAATGAAAGACTGGATGGTGGAGCACACAATGTGAGTACCATCGCATGGAAAAAGGTTGATAAAGAGATAAGCAAGCGAATGACAGATTCAAGTTGCAGTTTCACACAACGATAGGTTATCCGACAGAATGCCATCAAGAAGTGTTTCAGATGAAAGCGATGTAGAAAACGAATGACCACAAGACAATCATAAAGAGAATGATAACGATGGTACTATTGGGTGAGTATACTAAAGGACACTCCAGTGTGGCTAGGATGCGCAGTAAGAGAGTATAAATTCAGGGGAATTGTTAAAAAACAAGAGAGTCTAAGTGTAGTCGTTTGTTGGTTGCTTCGTCCATCCATCAGTGGGGTTCGGGATGTTGCTTTCAGAAGAACAGTGGCGCTCGAAACCATAAGGAAGCACTTTTCATAAAATGTGAAAGAGTTCAGAACATTGCATATGGACCGAGAAAATAACTAGTTGCAAAACAGAGCAGGGCCTAAATTGGGTTTGGATGCAGAAAAAAATCTAATTTTGTAAACGAGAGAATAGAATGAAAAATTTGCAGAGATCTACAGAAGACTAATTCAAACAACCTAGCCACTCACTGGCCTCCACGGCTGATCGGGACGAATTGCGAGTGAAGATACAACAAACCGGAATAAAACTACAAATCGCAAAAAAAAGTCAAGCAACCATTGTTGCACACAAGAAAGCAAAGGTCAAGCTAACAACAAAAAATGGTGAAGACAATGAGGAGCTGTGGGGTTCTGTTAGCGCCAGTCCACATCACGCCTGCTAAAAATGCACAAACACTTGAATCGACAGAGTGATGAACGAAGGTCGAGTTGAATCACATGACAACTTACCAACTAGGTTGGCGAGGTGCAACTCGGAGCCTAGTGTCAACGAAATAGATGAGAATGTGCACCAAGGGTTGTTGTAAAGGAGGGCAGAATGAAGAAGAGTAAAACAGGTTCCATCATAAGTGGACGAACAGATTGAATTACGAAACCGTCTTTAGTAGATAAGGTAAACACACAAATCTACGTCCGTTTGTTTGTCAATTTCGGTCAGAGCCAACATCTAGGGAGTGGGAGTGTGGGCTGACATTTGCATCGGTTGATCCGCGCTCATCGAACTGAGTGTGGTCGGTACCGTGGATGTGGGGACATTATCGGATGGCACCAATGGATCGGACTGTGAACTGTGCGATTCGAATGTGGCAGGATGCTGTATTTTTTGAAGCGCTGAGCCGGGCGATGTATGAGGTTGTGAGAGTGCAACTGAGCTAGTATCATCCAACGTCCAATGAGAAGGCTGGTAAACCATAGAATGGACCAGGCAACGAAAAAATTAGTGACGTGTCAGTAATTAAAACAGCTTTAAAATGAATTTAATGGTGTCATCACAAGCAATACTTAAAGGACGTGTAGCCAGGCGCATAAATGTATGGTACACAATAGAAGGGTTATCGGTTTGAAGCTCGTTTAGACGACCTCTACCCGATAAGTTCAAACAAAAGCGATGTAGGTTCGTGAAAGAAAATAATGGAACCCGATACTAGTATACTCAGTCCAGCGCTATCACTGTACTTCATGCAAAAGCCAATTACCCACAACAAAAATAGACATTAAAAACCAGACCCCATAAAGAGCCACACTCGTAGGTCGGTCAAAAATAAGACGATAAGGCTATTTTTGGCAGCCACCATAGTCAACAGGGCGAACATTTGAGCAAGTGTCACATGTCTTAGAATCGATATTTTACCATCTCAATGTCGTTGACCAATTCAAACAGAAAATAAAGGTGTTGATAATCAATCAATCGATGTCATTAAGAAAAATGATAACGGTAGCCCAACAAAAACGTTTTATAAGTAAAGCAACTAGGAAAGAGGCTAACAAGAAAACTGACTCAGCCAATTGTATACTCGTATGAAGACTTCTGCAGCGAAGTGTAGCCCAACCACTTTGCGATGGCTCCAAAACTCGTGCAAAGTATTGCCGTTTCAACAGCAGTAGTTTCAAAAACACTATCATCTATTTCCGAGAGTTCGGCAGTATCAGGCGGATATTTAATCTCGTATGTAATGTGTACATACACACAAATACTAGAGATGTAGACTGGTCACACGTCACGATTGATTACAGTAGGCTGATATGCTGCTAGAGTTTACAACGATACAGGTGGGCACGAGGTCTGCAACTTGGTGGACAACGGAAATTTTGTAATGATCCATGGTTTTCACCAGCAGACGATCAAACAGATTGAGCAACAATTCGTGTGTGGTATACGTTCAGCTAATACGCGGAAGCTAATCAGAGTAGATGGTGAACTTTAGCATTTGACTAGTTTATTCGTTCGTCTTTCCGAAAGGTGGCCTACGCCATAGAGATAAAAACGACGAATTGCAGTGAGTCGTTTCACATTGCTGTTGCAAGACATGTTGCGAAAAAATAAGCCATAATGGACGAGAGAAACTTTCAGCCTGACATGTTGAAATCTAATTCTTGAATAAACGAACATACTGACCGAAAACGTGTCCACTGGGTGCTAGTCATCCACTCAAAACCTACAGATTACACCGCCGAAACGCCATACACTCAATTCAAGTCGAGATATTTTGAGGAGAACGGTACACTAAACGAAGCAGCTTGCGAAAACAGCGACAAAGACTAGGAAGTACAATAACAAAAGACAGACGGATCGATCCAAAGCAGAGATGTTGAAGAACAAAGGCAGCAGACGTCAATAGGTAAATGACCGAGGTGACTGCTAGTAAGTATATACCGTTAAACAGCAGACAAGACTGATCGGGAAATACTTGAAAATCAAACAAACAAGTAAACCGTAAAACAGATAACTGATCTAACTTTCGGTAGCTCAAAGTCAAATGGACAGCTAGCCCTCTGTATGACCGCTGAAGCCTAAAATAGACATACAGAATTCCGAGAAATTACTTGGGCACCAGATTGAGGAGGCATTGTGGTGGATGCGTCCGAGAGTAGCGACGTGGACTTCAATAGAGCCATAACGAATGGATTGGAAAACAGAGCAGCTAGAGCTTCCTGCTGCTGCTGCAATTGTGTTTTCTCATTCGGTTTCGGGCATACGTGTGAATTGGCCGTATGTACCGAAGGTTCACTAGTCTGTCCGCCTGTATAGGCAGCTTCGCTTGTCATCGACTGAACACCCTCCTCTGCCAATGGGGACGTATCAGTGGTTAAAAAACCGGGTGCATCGTAGCCAGTACTTGGACCACTTCCCTGACTGGTGTCTGTATTGACAAAAAGTGGTCTGAAACAATCGTTTGAGGAGACATTCAAAGAACTGAACAACTGATGGATGGCTCGCAGACGTTCCGTCACCACATCGCACTGTTTTCTCAATACTTCAACCTCGTCCTCTTTCTGCAAGTAAGAAAATAACATTTGCACACAATCAGGGTTTGGTATTAGTAAGAAGCCATTTTTAATGATCAACGCACATCGTTGTGCACCGTCCCGAAAACGAAATGAAACGACCAAATGTACAATTGTGTGCTGGTTTCAAAATGAAGAAAAGCGATCACCCGTCTAGAATGATTTCACGTCGTATTTTTGGTTAACACAAAATTCTGTTATACGGGTCTCAATATGAACGACATCTAGAAGCATCAAAAGCTTCTAAACCACATGGAGACCAAAATAGATAAACTTGTGACGCTCAAAATCCACCGACCGATCATGAGTAATCCAAGTGCAGTTTATTAGATTCGATGAAGCTGAAGAATTCGATATGACAGAAAATTTCAGACAGTCGAGTTATCCATTGAAGTTGACAGGATTTTAGCTGCACCGATACCATTCCGAGTACCACCCACAAACGATTGTGACTATGCCGAAAAACAGCTAAATTAGACGAGCATTTCCATTATCAAAGCGACAAGGTAAAAGTAGTCAACATTCTCACACTACAAACACGTGTGTTCAGGGTTTAGTGGTCTCGCTTGATGGTCACAACAAAAAATCCGCCTCCACAACTTTTCTCTGTTGATGGCACTTGGAGGATCCAACTGAACGCAAAACAAAGCAGAGAAGAATTCCATTTTTTGATACCCCTAATCTCCAGTAGCTACGTTTCATAGCCGTAATGCTAACCTGCATGTATCTGTTTTACGAATCTGACCCCAAGGTTCAAAGAACACAATCTTGACGCAACCTCCTGTTACTCACCAACAATGTCTACATTTTGAGAACAACATTATATCCGTACAAACAAGATTCTAAGTGCACTTCAATCACCAGATATACAACCTCCTGGGCAACCCATTACACAAATGATTTCCAGAACTCCATTTATCAAACCCGAGACTACCTTGAACATCACAAATTCGAAGCAGTACTTTGCGTTTGTACCTGCAAAGCGTATACCGAAGGACCGCAGAGAAAAAGAAACACTATCTCACATCTGCGCCGTTTGAGAATGATCGGTCCAGACCGGTCATAAAAATGTGATCTACACATTACAATGTACAAATTTTGAATTGCAATCAGTAGGCTGTTCACGATGGATATCAAAACCCTAAATAGGACAGGAGTAAGGCTAACTGTACTGCAGTTTTCGTAAGCGCCCTGACCTCGTTTCCTGATGAAGAAAAAAAGCACCCGCACTCCCCATTGGGAACAGGTGGACTAAAATCTCAAAGAAAATTTCACCTTTCCAATGTAGTGGTGTGAGGTCGCCTGAGGAGCACCTTTGACTCGCTGAACAATCACGCACTTCGGGTTTAAGTGAATGATTTTTCAGCTGACAAGCCAAAGTAGAACGTTAGAAGTACGTGAAAGCAAACTGATGAAAGAGCTCGGGTAAAGCGCCTCCTGGAAATTTCAGTTAAAACGATTCTTTGATGTACTGAGAATAAACGCTCCGTCGATCTCTTCAACAAACTTAACCACAGTTCCACTCGGAGTACCCGTAGAATTACCGAGCTGAGACATTCCTACAGTTTTCTTTTGATGGGCATTTTCGAGTAAGCAACTAGGCTATACTGGAGATCCTCTTAAGTCTACCTCCAAGGTTTGTGTACTTTCTCTACCAAGTGAGGATTGACAAACTTGGATGAGGATATGTTGTTTACAATCGAGTTGAGTTGGTTGTCAAAGGCCAGGCCAGACTAGGAGATGGAGGGAGGAAAGTCGAACAACGATACGCCGTGTGTCTGAAACCAGTAAGCATCAGAAACAACTCGGCTGGGTGTGTTGTAGTAGTCACTCGATTTAGTGACGTTGAACTGTCCAGAATTTGTTGATTTCGCAGGCTAACAGATCAATGAATGAGATACCCGTTGCAGGTAGTGAGATAGACAACTCTTCACGGAAGGTAAAAACATCATCATCACTGCAGTTAATAGCGGCAGAGAAACTGCTCACAGAAACCTGAAAGTCTCGCGTTTAGAGTCGGACTTTGTAAACCTGTCAGAACAAAATGCAAACAAGTTACTACTGTCAATCCAATAACGTGGCAATGATCATCGTGTCTGAACGACAGTAGCGATCAGAATAACCAGACGTGTACAACCCAGTTCAAATGAGGTTGGAGAGGCGCAGGAGATAACAAATTTCAATGCGCCCAGTATTCATGTTTGAGTGGATTACAGATTAAAAAACAGCATGTGTCTGGTTATGCTGCTCTCCTAAGCATATAAACGGACTAGCAAGTATGAGAACTCACACGGTTAGTCGGCCTGGATGACGGAAGAGGGATCACTGGAACATGGTTGTGAGATCTGACTACTAAACTTTTGGGATTAGAGTAAATGTTATTGGAGGTTAAGGGTGAAAAGAGTCCACAACTAAGTAAAAAACAACGATGGGGAACTGGACAGCAGTATGATATTTATGCCCACAGACAAACTGGATGGTTCAGACAGAGTAAGAGGACTTTAGAGTACACAAGGGCTACGCAAAATTGAAGTGATCTTTGGCTAACATGGCATGGATGTATGTGAGCTGGGAACAATCAAGGAGGCTTGGATCTAGACATAGGACTAATTGGGGTTCTCAATTCGGGCCTTTGTTTTGTAGGGGTTCGAATGACCCTAACCGAAACGGACAGGTCTTTGTTCAGTCAACCAAACCATCATAGCAAACGCATCACCATACCTTCAATAAACTTGTCCGTACATGGTTTTTAATTAACCCGTTGAATCTGTCGTGTGTGCATTCAGGTCAATCACGTATACAACATGTTGCATCAAAGATACAACGTGTCAAGATATTGAAACCCCTTTGATCCACATTTCAAAGGATAACGTGAACTGTTTTTGGGCTGATCACAGTTACAACGACAGAATATCAAGCGGACGCGGGAACCATCATGTAGACACAAACTCTACATTTTCCTGAGTCGAACAGCGAAATGGACTTGACTGAATTGTATGTGCCCCGACCTATACTGCTACCTTGCCAAACTGGTCGGGCTTGTGTACTGTTTTGATCCAGCGGGCTATGCTGACTAGGACTCCGGTCCTTCCAGGTACAACCTTGTCAGACAGGCCAAAGGGGAGCAGTCAGACGAAAAGCAGTTACACTCATAGGATTGTATGTCGCACTGCTCACCGCATAGAAGTGCTTAGGTAGTGAGGCACGATCCTGTGGGCATACAGCAGAACTATTTTTATAGTTGCGGCACTGCTGTCATCCGTATCAGGGAGAAGGGGGTTAGAAAAGGTACCCTCAAACAAAGAGCACTCCGATCGCCCAACGGTTGACCGTGACCGCCGGCGTATTATCCAATACGGTCGAAAAACATTTATCTCTCAAAAGCCCGATGTAGCTTCGAGTACATCCACTGCGCGCAGCAGTACTCAGAATGAGACATCAATGTCTTATTCACTGCGCCCTCGGGTTAGGCAAGCCCCTCAGTGCCAAGCGCGTCAGACTATTGAATCATTGGCTCCGGGTGGGGTCCCCCAAGAAAACCCCATATCCTGTTGTCTCGCAGGTCAGACTTTTGAACCAGAGACTCGGGGTGGGGTCCCTCAAGTCAACCCCCTTCCGAGGCATAAACGGCCGGGAAGTATTAGAAGGTATCGTTCTCTTTTCCCTTGACAGTGAATAGTATGTGTCACAGTGCTAATCCCCTCGGAAAGTACTGTGCAATACCTTAATTCTCAAATACGTAACCACAAAAACAGTTTTTCGCGTATTGTTTTACCTGTCCTTTCAAATTCAACTTGGTCGAATGATTTAGCATTCCGTGGCACATCCCCAGCTAATCAGTTCTTGGTTGTTACACCCGATCTTAGCTGAGGACTGACACATCCCGTACGAAGAACATGGATGCACATAGTGTATCACAGGTGGGCGAAGAAAGAATCCGTACTCTCAAATCACAATGGAAATTTGCGATGTCCGTTTTGTTCAAAACAAAAGTTACTTGCCCCTAATTATAAGTGTGTGTGAACGAAGTTACCTACTTAGATGTTTTGATATTTCGTGGTGGTAATGTCGAAGTCAAATGACCCTCCGGAATCTACATCATCTACAGGGTAGGTGGGACATCAGTCAATCAAAGAGTAGGTGCACACAATATACATGGCTGAAATGCTACTTTTGCGTGAAGTCAAGTTAAGGCAACCATCGATGCTTGTCGATCCTCTCCTTTGAAGCATGACTTGCATGCTGGATAAAGTAAGTGAGCAGATACCCTTGAAATTATGCAGACAGTCTGACGAAGCAGATTGGCTGAATACGTCGATCAAGTTACATGACTTTTCGCATCTCCCAGAAGCAAGCAAGGACTAAAGTAGAGGTATGCAGGCGACCAGAAGCCGTGAATGACAAGGCTGATAAACAAGTAAATTAAGAACAATAAGATCTACACCGTGTCGTTACCACTCAGCCACGTTGAGCTTTGCACGCTCATGCAAACCTCACTTCCTAGTAGCTAGAAAAAATTCAAAACAAACTGTAGGATGGATATATTCGCATACATTCAGTATATCTCACCTCGCCTCTTCATCCATTTTCTCGAATTTCTCCCAACCCGTTTTCGGGCGTTTTATACCAACTTGGATCGTTGATGTGTCAACCACTTACGTGAAATGTGCTTGAAATTCATACCCAGTTGTAGGCGGTTCTTAACTGTAACATTCCAGTTGAGTGAAAAGTCGTGCAGATCACTACGAGCGTCCAAGAAAGATGGCGTTGCCACGATATTTGGGCGACCGCTAATTTAAACAAACTGCTCAGACTTTTACATAATTAACAATATTCTCTGAAGTATTTGCATACGGGAAGCAAAAAAAAGCTGTTTTGATCAGGTCCATTTCTATCCAACCGCCAGATGCACCCAAGAAGGCACGCACTCTGGATCATCAGACACTGACGCTGAGATCGAATCTGTAGATGACTCGATGTGCTGATAAATTAAACGTGGTCAAACGGGAAGTCTTAGTCACTGCTTCTAATAATATTGGGTCCTATAAAAGCACTGTGCCCGGTACAATAGTGTGGCAAAGACCTAAACAAAAAATTACTCGGTTATGCAGCCTTTGTGAGAAGCTAAGAGTATCAACGCAAAACTAGTACTTCAAGTCCAACGTGATCGCGATTCATGACGATTGGCTAACCACCGAACAAAGGCCGCTTGATTTGACAACACTACAAACTATGAGAATGATTTTCATAACGGTGCTAGTGAATCAGGTCTTCAAAACAGTGGATACCCAGTAAGCCCAGCCTTACAAGCTTCTTTAGTCACTACAAATTGCGAAACGAGTTATCACCTCTCAATTAAAGCCATTGGTCGACTAAGACAGTTGAACTATGCAGTCACTCATTTCTGTTTACCGATAAGTGTAAATTCCACAAAGACCTATGACATTTTTATATGGGGACCTTAACGTTTACCGCTTCTTTTCCAACAAGTGTCCGGGTCGGTCAGGCAAACCGGAAACTGATCGCATGCGATAACGGGCGAGGTGAATAGTAAATCAACACGACAGTGAGGTAACTCAACGGAACTGTAGACGATACAGTAGCTTCACACTCCTGATGCAAAAAGGAACTGATGAGTGAAATTTGAGTCAAGTACTCCCCTGTTAACCGATCCAGCAGAAACAACTATGCTACACAAGTATGGTCAACCAAACAAGTGAAAACAAAACTCACCGACCCCAAACGTTGTCGGATGTCACTCAGCTCACGTTGTAAAGAAATACGTTCCAACTCGGAGCTAGGATTGCTAAACGGTGAAGAAATGACTGGGGCACATCGTTGAAATTCAACGTGGAGACAGTGGACGTTGTCGCCGTACGAGAAATTGCGGGGTTTTTGAAAACATCGGAACACGTCAACCCGGAATCTAACTGAAACGGAGACGAGGAGTCACTGACTACATCGGTCGCCTTTGACAGACCATCTTCAGACAAGCCAGAAGCGGGGTTGGATTTTACAGAGGCCTAAAAGAGAAGATATGTGACTATGGATAAGTACAACCACTTGTGTATAACTCTGAAGCAAAGTAGTGGGTGATGAACATCAGTAAGATGATCACGAAACGTAACATCGTATGCACGTGTATATGCAGGGAATGTGCATGTGTGACCTTCGTCGGCAGTTGGGTGAACGGCTAGGCAAGTAGACAAAACAGTGATCATACATTTGTGATTAACCAGTTTCTTCAGTATCTACCGTAGTGTGGCATCTAAAAGTAACGTAATACTTACTGCAACTGAAGACGAGATTATCAATACTAAAACAGAGGCAGTATGTCGGCGATAACGTTTGGTCGGCAGTCTAGAAGACTAAGCTGAGCAGACAAATCTGTAGAACGCGAGATAAGTTAACCTAGTCAAGAGGTTAAAAGTTCATTGGGTCTAACGTTTACAGATGGCTAGAAATTGTGTGAATTATCGACAAGTGAAGTGTTCCACCTATGGTCAATCTGACGTTGTTCTGACACCAGTTAAAGGTTTAGTCGAGTGACTGAGTTATGAGGGTATCTGTGCATGATGCGAGGGCTCGAAATATGCACACGAATGATACGGACAGCTTTGGTTAAGATGCACACATTGCTTACAGATGCAAGTTAGAAGGAACTAAGCAAGTGCGGAACAAAAGTTGCGAACGCTATTTTCATGACCTTCATTGATTGGTAAGACTATCACGACTGAGTGACCTCAATCGGTTCTCCAAAGAAATGGTAATCAAGAAATGAAGAGACAGTCGTTAGTGTACAAAAAAGATCTCAACATAACCCAAGTCAGAAAATCAGCCAATACTGGTTAGTACAAATGTGACTTCAATTCCCAAATTAGCCAACATCGCCGAACTTAGCTAAAACATAAAACCGGAAGAATCTGGAGATATACAACAAAAAGGTTTTCCCCGTGATACATCCTGCAGTCTCGTTTTCGAGTTCGTCGTCTCAGATGCAGCCCGCTTGTTTTAAAAGGTGTGTTCACCTATTCCTATGGGCCGAGATGACTTGCAACATGTAATCATCCAACAATGTCATTAACAGTGAGTCAGATGCAACACACGTGGACTAACTTAAACACACTTAGCGCCGACTGAAGACGATAAAAATAGTAGTTATCATTGACGGCAATAAAAAAAACATGAAATTATTGCAAGCGAACTTAATGAATGAGTGCATGCTGCCACTGATCCGACAGACAAACAACTTAACATGAAAGCATTTCGGTTGAAACTTCATGCACACAGTAGTCTGTTAGACTTACACCTCCGTTCTTGTAGGCAGTGTCTTGTGACTGTTAACACTTTGATAATCAATTAAGCACACGAATAAAGGTAGAAGTTACCGCGCTCGACAGAGTGAGCATGGAAAAATTATAAACAGAGGTAGGAAACATGTGTGACTTAATAACGGTTGTCTAGCATCAACAAGTTTGGAAGGCTCTTCAGGGCACATTGGATGACAACAGAGTGAAAGTTAACAATTGATTGTTTTGTGTTACAGACAACGGTCCACGTATGCCGAGAGTGGTAAACAAAATCAGCCGAGTTATCACATAACTGTTAGTGTGGAGAGTCCAGCTTATAACATCCGTTTGTGGTTACATAACAACGGGATGTATTGTGTACAGTAGTGCATTACCGAGATGTAACAGGCACTGCGGATGAGCCGGTTAGTCAGAAATGAACTTGTATAACCCGGAGACAAGGGGTGATCAAAATGAGGAGGGCTGAATACGGGTGCTCGATAAGTTGCAGTCTCCACCTTTAACATCAACAGGCGTTTGCTGTTGTGTGACAGATTAGATAAAATGTAAACCGAATATTAGTAAGCCGCCCGAAACTAGACGGGGACAATTGAGGGACCTGAGGTTTCAACTCGCCACTCTACAACTTGCTTTGTTTTGCGTATGTTCCGAAGTTATTCCAATTCATTTGGCTTAAAAAATGGGCGTCCGTAGAAACTCCATTGTCGACAAGTTACATAGGACCGGCCGACTGGGAAGTCAATGCGAATGCGACAGCTGTGATCAACTGTAGGTGGTGTCCAACTTATACAAAAAACCAAAATCCCCTACTACTCATCAGTAAAATTACGTATCACAACAATATACTGCAAAACGGCAGCTGGTAATTTAAGAGAGTTGAGGCAGATGTAGGATTCCGTTAAATCTGTGATCAAACACGACAATCGCTCGGACGAAAATAAAAATTTTAAAAGAAAGGGGCTGTGACTGTGCACGCCGCGCGAATGCAGCAAAACAAACGTACTTCTCGCGTAAAGGACGCAAAAAGGATTAAAAGTACACTTGCAATCGATGGCAAACTACTACATAAACGAGAACAAGGAAGCGAGTGACCTTTCTGGTCAGATGACTAGCTACAGCTGACCAAGGACGTGCAACGTCCTAGCAGGAAAAATCGATAGATGTGATGTGCGCACGTGCGTGTTAGATGGAAATAGAGAAAACAGCATGTATGTAAGGAGATTGTTGCATGCCGGACAAATAAATAACGGATGCGATAAAAACGGTCAAGTGACTGCCTTGCCAAAAGGCGAGGTGGAGAGAATTAGCGAAGAAAACATCCCTAACTGCACATATTCCGTCGTCAAAATAACTGGTGTGCTCCGTGCAGAAACCGCAAAAAGGCCGGCGAGATGTCATTGTTGTTGATGTGATGTTAATACAACATGTGTGATTTGTGTTTCAACAAGGATCAATATTCTTGAGACATTTCGAATGCGTTGAGGTGTAACATATCAGATTGGAAGCGAAACGATTGCGGTAAACGAATCCAAAACTGCTTAGCATGTGAGACATAAATTCGAACCGATCGGGTCACAAAAGCATTAACAGTGGTCAGTTTAGAAGTTAAGAAGGATAGGTCAATGTGAAAACAAAGGCCAGTAGCCTAACATTTGACAGCTGCATGTAGCTGGTATCTACTACTTATCAAATGTACCTGCAACCAAGTTGAAAAGCAAAAACGAATTTTGACTATAATGACCGATAACGAAACGCGGCTAAAGTGACAGGAGCCGACGATGTTGCATTAAATACACACCAACATAATTTGACTGACTTCAATCAATTTTAATCCGACACACAGGATAGAGTTAACTGCATGTAGATGCCATGTTGATGGTAAGACGTGAGTTGGCAATCTTCAAAGATGTAGTAAATAGGACGCAAGAAAGCAAGCTACTACCAGCGACTAGCACCTTGAATGGTTATATTCATCCCTCCTGACATCAATGACAGTGAGTGAGATTAATCCAGAAAGGAATAGAACGAAAAGGCTTAGAAACTGTGGTCTTTGGAACGAAACGAAAGAAAGGATTGAGGATGGATAATTATGTGAAATTAAACAGGGAATGCAATACACTGGTCTTTCATGAGTAACGTGGTGTTATTGAGATGACTAGTCATGGAGATATTTCTGTTGATGGGAACCACTTAAATCCAATGTTTACGTTGATGTGTCTGTCAACTAAAGATCACAAGAGATATTCAGCAAGATTGGCACTAGTTAAATGAGATCACGACGAACTCGACTGCTATAAAAAATATCTGTACGAAAGTATCGCAAAAACGTTACTACGAAGACCAGATAGGACTCGGACGACAGATAGATAAATGAAATGGCGTAAAACGAAGTAAAAACGGATACATGATCAACGCCCGAGAAGTTAGCGCTTTCAAATTTTGAAAGTACCAACCAACCCCTCGGGACACAAGAATTCAGAAGGTGAACGAAGTCGTCAGTCACACGATCGGGATGAAATCCCCACTTATGGATAACAAATACATACAAATGAAACAGACCTGAATAGAACTGCCCCGCGCCATATTAACTGATGTCTCTCCGGAACTGCCACCCAATTCGAATATGTGTTTTTGATTATTATTACGAATTGCAGGAGTGCCCACAATTGGAGAAAAACTTTGAGACGTTTGTGAAGCCGTCGGGGAAGATAAGCCGGTCAGGTAGCAACGACCATGGGTCTCTTGAATATCCGTAAAGCTGACTGGCCACGTGTTTTGTTGAATGGGTCTGTGGGCTGAGCGTGGTTGTTGTGGTCGTGGCTGTAGTTCATTATGAGGTGCGCCGGTAGGCAAGGAAGGTATGAGCCTGGTACCATCGGAAAAGTATTCCGACTGGGCAGATGAGTCGCTGACTAACGATTCGTACTTCCTACCTGGGATAACTACCGGATCAGACCCGGAAGGATCAACCAACGGTGAAGAACTAGCATTCGGTTGGGAGGCTGGTAATCCAACACCGGATACTTGTTCAAAGCTATCGAATCCAGGTTGTGTCTGCAACAGAATGTCATCTAGAGGTGACTGAAAACCAGCCCCAGCGCTACCAGACCCATCCGCGTTAACTTCAAAATGAGACATAAAATTTCGATAAAAGGCCTGGGTATTTTCGAAGAAATCAGAAGCGATACAGTTTGGAGTAGACGCCAGATAATCCCGCTGCTCTCGAAGGTTGTGACCTGTCGGAAAACATGTGAATTTAGAAGAAAGATTAATCGGAAAGGCTCACAGTATATAAGACCAGAATGAAGATTACGATAAATGGTTCATTTACGATGCCTACGAAAAGCGTGGTTTTTGCGATGAAACGAGTGTACTCTGAAATAGTCAGCCGGTTTACAGCGCTTAGTCGGCATGGAGGAGATACCCATGCGACACACACAAGCTCGGTAATTGCTGAACTCTGATGCGAATACAATGGCTCCTCGGTATCGAATATTTACATGACCGTTGAACAACACCCATAGGATGTGCATGCAGTCACCATTGCTTGCTCAAACCAAACGTGACCCTCATCCATTCAGGATATTCAACAAAAGTCCACCGGCAAAGAACACAGAAGTCGATAAACCATAGGGAAGCGCAAATAAATAAAGCGAAATCTCCAGATGTAGACAACAGAAGTGAACCGGCAGGGTTGAACTGTTAAGAGGCTTTCAATAATTCAAAGATGACAAGGTTTCAGATCATCGAGGCAGGCTTGCAAGGAGGTTTATGTCGAATAACAATGTTAGCTGTTTACACTGACCTTTTTCCCGGATGACTTTGAATCCACAAAAAATCTTTGGTATCGTTTCAATCCCAAAACATCTGAGATTACGGAATTACATGCGCTTTCGTACTGCATATATGAGACTTTACAGGCAAAGCAATAGAAAAACGCGGAGCACACAACAACGTTAAATAAGAATGTGCAGCACATTGTACCAAATGTAGACAAATTCGATGTTGAAACAGAACGAAAGCGATATCCCTTTCAAAGCGAATTCATGTCGATTGCATCATTCATTTTTCTGTCCATCAGAGACGTGGCGCTCAGTGGAGTGAAACAACAAGGGTTATGTACACTTGCGTAAATCGAACAATCAAAGGTATTCGACAGAAATCGTTTAAACAGTCGACGGAGAGAAATGAGTGCATGTAGATTGTGAGCGGAAGCTATGTACCTTCATGCTTAGTTCTCGCCCATTGATTGGTGTTAACCGGTCATGTTCATTTTTACGTATAACAGTGTAAAGAAACTAAATCAGACGTTTGCTACTACGGTGTCCTTCGTGAAACTGATCGTAACGAGTTGCCTAAGTGTAAAGTTTGGTATGACTGATGCACATTCCGTCGGCGATAGTGCGTTCTACTAACAACAGCATACTTACTTGTCGACAGTTGGCGACCCTGATTAGCGGGTGAGTCAGAATCGGGTGAAAGATAATTCCGATCCGATTGGTTGGACTGAAACGTGTTCGAGCCAGTGTCCCATTGATCAGAAACACTACTCGGAGTGGGCACGGAGAAATCCAATACCAAGCCACTATCTCGACTGCTTGCCTCCAGAACGGAAGTGGACGGATGAGAGCCCAGTCCAGAGAGAGATCCGGGACCGCGTTCAAGCAGCCCGCATGTATCTACTTCGTTTGTACTAGCTTCGCTATTATTGCCGGAATCAACAGGCAATTGCCAAGTCCAACAGGCATTGAGAAACTGATCGCCGGTAGAGTTTGGGTCTGCAACCGAGGCTGAGTGAACCGCGTTCCACAGGGCACCTGTAAAAACATGGAAACAGAAACACATTACTGAAAGTGCATGTGCAACAGCTATTAAGAATATAAAACTAAACCATCCATTAAATAAAACGGTGTTGACTGTCTATATATATATATATATATATATATATATATATATATATATATATACGGGTAAAAGAAAAACAGATCGGCTTGTAGTGCTTCTCACATAGTTAGGACATGGCGTGGGTACTGGACGAAGTGCTTTACCATCGTTGAGACCGTCTTTACTGTCACAGAAGTCTATTAGAAAGGTTAAATAGACAAATTGCTTTGTGGTAGGAATCCTCGTAACCGCATATAACGAACTTCTGCGACTTAGCCAGTTAGCATTTCTTACTCTATCCTGTATATATATGGTCTGCAACAGTTTGCCCGAGTCGATACATTTCCTGTGTGTTCAGCAATTAGACAGGCCAAAACTAAACCGTTGGTAGTTTATTCAGATAAACTACCAATGGTAGTTTATCTAAATCTGTTACAACGAGACTGGGCCTTGACGTGGTGTGACGGCTTGCGCATCTCGACGACCTGGAGGGTGTGGCCACCACACTGATAGAGTGACTCATGCCAGGTAGGCCAACAGGTGGAGGTCTGACAAACCAGTCTCCTGGTTCTCCAGGTTGGAGGCTGGAAGAAGGTTGGCATTTTTCCGAAAAATGTACCAGTTCTAGTGCACCGCCACCCACCCGCTGCCTCGCGGTATAGAATTTTGAGCCAAAGGATTTGATCGAGAAAACCAATTATTATCCTGCCTAGCAGTATATCCCAGCCCACACACAACCATGAATAGTCACAACACAAGTAATTCTATACTGCATCGGCCGTCTCGCAGTATAAACCGAGTCACCCTATCTGCTGTATACAGCAGTGTGGATAGGCGAAAACATGTTACAGCTCACCACTCCCCCAGTGTCCTATCAAATTTATTTGTCAGGCTCTTCCCGACTTCCATTTCTGACAATTACTCTAAAGGTCCCACAACACACGTAGCTAATCGTGGTAACACTGAACCGATAAGTTCCGTCTCTTGCCACTTTCTGTTAACAGTAGACTTTGTGCCGTCCGCTTGGCAGGTTCTCTTAAGGCCAGACCTAGAGGCAAGACTTTCAGAAATCTTTTCGTTGTGTCTGCTTACGCTCTTACTGACTATAGTGACATGGGTGTCAAGGACGCATTTTACTCGGATCTGGCCGCTCTCCTTCAGTCGACATGTGGCTCTGATATAGTCGTTCTGGCAGGAGATACGAATGCCCAGGTCGGCCGCCTTGGTGAAGCCGAACGTCGTTTAGGTGGCAGACTCGGGATAGCGTCACATCGATCAGATAATGGCGGATGACTGTTGCAGCTTTGTGCTAAGCGTAAGCTATTTCTAGCCAGCACTAGTTTTAGCCATCGTGCACGTTAATGCTATATTTGCCACCCGTCTTCTCCGAATCAGGCCTGGTATCAGATAGACCACAAAGCCGTTAGTTATAGGTGGTGGGGTTCCATTCAAGACTGTTGTTTTTATTGGAGCACGAACTTGGACTCAGATCGTGCATTGGTATGTTGTCGTTTTGTTCTAACTTTTGTTGGGCAACGACCACACCGACAGCAACGACTAGCTGTTAAGAAATTGGCTTTACCATCGATGAAGTACTAAACCAGCTTAGAAACCTGCCTTAGTGGTACTCACTCCGAAGATCCTAATAGCTGCTGCACTCAAGTCTCACAGGTCATTCAGACAGCAGGTATTGTAGCACGCGGCACAGGGGTAAATGGGCTAAACAAACAACAGATCTTGGGGAAATCCCTGGAGTTGTTAGAAGCTAGACGGAAGGTTCATCCTGGTAGTTTACATAACAAGTCTAGAAAAGATATCTGTAGGAAACTGAAACGTTGTCCGAAGGCTGATCGTGAGGCTTGGCTATAGGAAAAAGTTAAGGAAATGGAAACGGCCTTTGCCTCAAGGAACACCGGCAAACCCCTTAGGCTGATCCACGCCACTGATCTCAAGCGACTGTCTGTCAGTGAAGTTATCAGCGAGGCAGATGCCACACTAATCTAAAGATCCAGAAGGTTAGAGCGTTTGGCGGAACACTTTGAAGGTCAATTTAGCTGGCCTCCTGTTCCCATCATGTTGCCACCAAAAATGTGTGAATTAACACTCTCGTCGGTAGATTTTGAACAATCCACTGAAACTGAGGTTCGCAATTGCCTTTCGGCCCTCAATCGTAATAGGGCTGCCACATTTGCACAGATGGTTACGTCAGGTACTAAGGATGCCAGCTAGTCGTCTGCCACACCGAGCACTGTTTACCGACGCTTCGACCGATTGGCGCAAGGTGCGAGGTGGACAGACGATGACCTGGTGTAGACAAAATGAAATCTTCCACGAAAGAGTTGGTCACTGTAGATCGGGTTCGTCTCCCGGGCTGGAGCCCTCACGACTCACAGAGTCGGTGGCTTGAGACATTAGGTGAGATGGCGGCTAACGGAGCTCAATGGCGCGAATGTTGTAGTCGTTTGGTCGAGTTTTCTGTGAAGTGAATGTATATAATGACGCTGGGCACTGAAAGCCGTAAGGAAGCTGTGTTGCTGATGACGCCTTACTTTAACTTATACCTCGGTTGGTTGTTTGCAAAGTGTAGGCGCCTTGATGTTGAATGTATGAATGTAGACGTAGCTATTTTTAGTAGTTAGGTCCCATCCTCTTTCCCTTCTTTTTCTTCTCCCTTTCTATACATGGTTTGCTTTTTCTTTTTCTTCGTGGTTGTGTGGCAGTTAGGTATCAGTGTGAACCACCGATGTATTGCTGTCTATGATGATGATGATGATTAATTTATCTAAATAAGTTAAACGGAATAGTCACATGCAGAGAGCTTAGAGTGAATGACTCAATGAGAGAACGGACATTCTTATAATATAGAGTGATGGTGATTTCGTTCATGCATCAGCTGCCATGTGAAAAGCTGGAAAGAGGGTGTCAACTTTGTTTGGTCAAAGCGCCAATGGTTGTAGTTAACAACCCGCAACAACCTATACTTCCAATAATCTCCCGCTAGAATGACGAGATACTTCAAGGTGATATTGATCCGCTGATGCACCCAGTGCGAGTGTTAGTATCGTATCTCCCTACTGATGAAGCAGTTGGTGATTGGGTGGTAGGTTTCGGTCAGCGACTGTTCACGGAGCTTCGCAAGTTACGTTGTATACGTCTCATCACCGAACATGGTGCCAATATCAACGCGCAGGAGTCCCAACGTTGCGACTGGTGAAGGATGACGAATGACTGGTTACTTATTGTCCCCTCAGACCTTGGACCGGGTGAGAAACATTTTTTGAACCATCATGCAGATGGGTTATCCACTGCCGAGCTTTGAAAACCGAGTTGATATATTTATACTGATTGGTTCAAATGATACGGTGGTATTCGATCGTGGCTGTGTTTGCGTTTCTTCAAGTCATTTTCTCGCACTGGTTCATTTCAGTGAGTTTGCTGATAGAAACGGTTGACAAATAGCAAACGGCCAAGAATCATCTTGTATTTGGTGTTTGTGTGAACAAGATCTTTCGCGGCGCCCGTGGTTTATTTGGACGCATAGCGAAGAAAATCAGTGATCTTTCGGCGGTTACCTCGCATTCGTAAAACCGCGTAGACAGCAGACATCCAGTTTCGCTGACATATTGGCGAACGGGTCTGGTGATTTTCAATTATGGTTGACGAATCCGTTGATTTAAAACGCCTTCTCGCGCAGCAGCTCAAGCTTATCGTTGCGCCCACTGATCGTTTACCTACATCAAGCTTGGCCCCACCGGCAACGGCCGGTGGGAAGCAATCAATTGACGCTGTCGCAAGCGGTTTCACCGAGTTCCATTACGATGCCCAGGCTGGCGTGACATTTGATGCCTGGTTCAGACGTTATGAGGACCTGTACAGTGTCGATTTCGGTACACAAGACGAATCGTGGAAGGTCCGTCTCCTCCTACGAAAACTCGGTACGGTGAAGCACGAGAGGTATGTCAACTTTATTCTTCCAAAGAACCCACGCGACAACTCCTTCGATGAAACCGTCCAGACTTTGCAGTCCATTTTCGGCGATCAGTCTTCCTTGTTCAACACAAGGTATCAATGTCTGGAACCGGCCAAGTCAGACGACGACGACTACGTCATCTATGCCGGCATGGTCAATCGCGAGTGTTAGCGTTTCAAGCTCGGTTAGTTTACCGAGGATCAATTCAAAGGCCTGATGTTCGTCTCCGATCTCCAATCTCCGAAAGACGTAGACATCCGTACTCGCTTGCTGAACAAGGTGGAGCAAGATCCCACGACGACGCTTCAGATGTTTACCACGGAATGCCACCGCCTAATCAACCTCAAACAAGACGCTGCAATGGTCCAACGCGGCACTGGTGCCGTACAAGCAGTACATTCTGGCTCATTCACTCACGGTTCGAGCAGTGGTATGCGAACGCAGGATTTCTCACGGCATTCCGGCTCTGGTTCACTTCCCGCAGAACTTGGCTCGCATCCTCTGCGGTCATATGTCAAGAAGTCATCTCCGTCACCGTGCAGGCATTGCGGCACCTGGCATTTTCATCAGGACTGTCCTCTCAGACGGCACCGTTGCTCTCGGTGTGATCAACTGGGGCACAAGGACGACTTCTGTCAATCCCGGCATATTGACAGTAGTTCCTCCATCTTCAAGTCGCACTACAACCCCAAGTTAAAATCGAGACCCAAATTCAAACCGGTTGGCAGATCACTGAGCCTGCTGACCACTTTCCAAGTGGACGCCCCCGGTCAACGGAAGTTCGTTTCGGTCATGATAAATGGCTTTCCAATTCGATTGCAGTTGGACACTGCGTCGGATATTACAGTCACTTCGGGAGGTCTCTGGAAAACATTTGGTCGACCTCCAATCCGACGGATGTCTCAAACCGCAATTGACTGGCCAATTGCAGTGTTGCGTCTCATTCCGAGGCACAACTATTAACAGCTCCTGCTACGTTTCTGGCTCGAATCTCCATTTACTCTGGCTCGACTGGATAGAACAACTTGGCCTGCTCGATTTTCCAATTCGAGCAACATGCAACCAAGTGCGGTCCCCTGCCGTACCACGCAATGCGACGACTGAGATCGTCCAACGGTTCGCGCCAAAGTTTCAGGAAGGTCTGAGACGCTGCACTCAGACTCAAGCAACCCTGCATCTATCTCCAGGAGTTCAACCCGTCTTTCGTCCGAAAAGACCGGTACCGTACGCAGCTTTGGCACTTGTGAACCCAGAGCTCAAACGTCTTGAGGAACAGGGCGTCCCCATTCTTGAGATCGTACCGCTGACTTCAGAAACGGCGACTGCTATTTCCAACACTCTTCGACGACCGTACAGTCAGCCTAGCCTCACTCAAACAATTGTGTCTGATAATGGTACCCAATTCGTGCCTGGTCAGTTTGGCGAATTCTGCAGGCGCAACGTCACTGAACACGTTCGGTTGCCCCCATATCATCTGCAGTCCAACGGGGGGACAAAACGCTTTGTCGACATACACAAACGTGCCCTTCTCAAATCGCGTAGGGAGGGGGCGTCTGAAGAAAGCTTACGGCAACTTCCACTCGTCTACTGCAGGACTCTTGTCAAAGCCCTTGTGAGTCGTAAACTGCGAACCACGCTGACCTCCATGATCCCGACGAAGCAATCAGTACAGAGACAATTTTCCTCATACGAACACGCCTCGTTATCAGTTCAATCGCCTGTCTACACCCGCGATTATCGATCCGATCGCAACCAGTGGGCAGAAGGTATGATAACGAGACGCCGGGGCAATGTGCTTTGAGATTTCTGTTGCAGGAGGAACATTTGGGTCCGCCATCGCAATCAGCTCCGGCCATGCCATGGGGTCAATGAAGAAATCTGTGACGACCAAGGGAATATACCATTTTATCCCTGACACGTTCGAAAGTCCCGAAGCGTCAACATTACCCTTGTCAACTGACAAGACAAGTTGTCCTCCCATACGTTGGAGCCATCGACAACGTCGACCATCGACTCTTATCCAGGTTGACCCGAAGACGACCTACTTCGTAAGGGAGGTGTCGGGGAATAACCCAATTCCCCGAAAATACCGTTTTATTTGCCTTCGTAGTGGCCTAACTCATTAATGATTGTAGCGACCTTCAAAGTCGGCACAGTCATGTGCCACTTCACCCGTCACATGCGTTCTCAACCTTTGTGCCAAATTCTGACGCCCCGCCCACACGCACGTCCTTTAATTGGGCCTTTGCCTGGTCCAATTCTGTCCCTGTTTTCTGACTGGTCACAAACCCCTTAAATGTGGTTTAGTTTGTGACCGTGTGGTTTTCGGATTGAGTGACATAAAGTGGCTCTGTCCGGAGGCCTGCCTTTTCTCTGTGTTCATCCGTTAGCATTGGGTGGTTGAGTTGGAAGGGAACATTCGTATTAATCTTGCATATTTCGTAGTCCGTTTTTCAAAACCGTTGAACGTCGTTCCGTTATCTACCGTTCCACTAACCGTTATTCCGTTGTCTGTTTACGCGCTCGTAGGCCGTATACCAAATTATAACAAAAACGCTTGAGAAAGACGACTAAGTGGAAGAAGTAGAAATGTCGTGACTACTACACACTACTATCTTGGGTAGCGTTTCTAACCAGCGATTCCAGTGATCACGAGGACCCCAGTAATTAAGCAGGCGACATCTACCCACTATGCTCAATGGAACAGTCAGGGCCTCTATATTTCGTGCTCACGTTGTTGTCTCACCAGACTGTTGGTGGTCTCAGTATATAACGCCTGATGCGGCAAAAAATCAGCTGGGATATGGAGTACGTGACTCAACCATCGCAGGCTGTACAACATGATTAGATGACCAATAGATAGTGCATCCTGAGTGTGCCGGAAGGTGAGCTAGTGAACGGCCGTGGGGCTCGCGCGATCGGTACATTCGATGTGGACTAACTGACGGAAACAACGGTGGTCAAACATAGCAAGTCTGCCTATGTCTTCCTTGAGAACAGGCCACGTTTCCGAACCATAGGGCAAAGCAGAACGTACACCATTAGTATATAGCTTTCATTTCGGTGACAACTGGACGTCTTTCCGATGTTGCATACGATGCGGGCTGGCAAAGGCGACCCATGTCCCTGTTATCTTCGCTGATATCTTATGGAAAGTGAGCTGCGCACACATGCGACACTAAGAAAAACCACCGTAAAGAATCACCTTACGAAAAGAACTGTTTGTGACGTTGATGCTGCCCTGATGGCAACCAAACGTGTTTTGAACCTTGACCGTTTGCGCCTGTCTTTTGGTTTGAGATTTTGTAGATTTTAACTCGTCTGCAGTAAACACCAGTAGAGATGTAACGAAATCTGCTCGAGCATAAATCGTGTAGTGTCAGTTTTTTGTTTACTCCATTCAAATTTTCCACCGGAAATGATTGTTCCAAACCATCCGTAGAGTCTTCTTGAAACAAATCAATACATGAGTGCAAAAGAAGGCAGTGTCAAGATTTCACGAAATCACACCATCCACCAAGTGAACGAGGCGAGACATTCATCATCAGCTGTTCCCGACTGCTAATGACGGAGGCAAAACGGCATATTTTGAATAGAACGAGACGCAATCGCTTATGTGCATGTGATAACCAACGAATGTAATTCATTGAAATACTGAAGATTGAATGAATCTAAAAAGTTAAATCGCATACACATGAAGTGACCTAGGCTCAGAGAGGAACATCCGAGATAAACGCGGCTTGAATTCGTGAGTTTCAGCAAGGCTATTGAAATACTAACAAATAAATCCAATCTGGCACAATGAACCAAAGCAATCAACCTAATGGATTATCACACACTGTAGCCTGCTAGCTATATTATCATCACCGTATCGCAGACAACAAAACATCAGCGCATAATTGTCATACAACCATGACTAAAAAACCAAGCCCTGGTCAAGATGAGGAAAAACAGGAGGGGATATAACCAATGAAAATAACTACACCTGTACTTAAATACTGAATATCAAGGTGCCTACACCTTGCAAACAAATCACCGAGCTATAATTAAAAGTAAGGCGTTGTCAGCATCTTTATGGGCTTCACTGCCCGACGTCATTAAGCGCATTTACTTCACAAACAACTCAGTCAAATGACGACAACATTCACGCCACTGTGCCTGCAGAGTAACCACCAGAAATAGGAGTTGGAGGAGGCTTGAGACCTGAACTTCATAGGACAGTGAAGGAAGGGTCAGCAGTAGCACATTTTCTCCTATTCAATCTACTGCATGCAGTAGACAGGGTGACTCGGTTTATTTTGCGCGAAGGCCGATACAGTATAGAACAACTGATGTTGTGGGTATTCATGGGTATGTGTGGGCTGAGATACTGCCAGGACGCCCGGACGATTAGGGTTTTCGACCAAAGCCTTTACCGCAAGGCAGTGGGTGAGTGGCACTGTACCAGAACTGGTACTTTTTCTGAAGTAGATACTATCCTTCTATCAACCCCCAACTTGGAGGACCAGGAGACTGTGATTTGACAGTCCCCTACATATTAGCCAGCCTGGTATAAATGACCGTCGATGCGATCGTCACATCGAGATGTGCAAGCCGTCACAGTGCATCAAAGTCCAGTTTCGTTATATCACCGCCAGATTGCGACCAATTAATGCGTCACAAAATCACAAGTACACACAGAAGTAACAGTGAACCTTAGAGAAGACGCACCTCGAAACAATGGAAGTGCACCACTATGCATGGGATCAGGACGACTGAAACTGGGACCTTCCACGTCACCAACGGACTTAAGATGGCTTGAACTGTGTTGGTGTTTGGGTGTTTGATTTGGATGTTGTTCAGACTGGCTACTGGGAAAGTGCCCGATTGGACCGAACTGGGAGGTATTAGGTTGTTGAGATTGTGCAGCTGATGCGTTACGAAAAGCCTGTTGCGTGGCTGGAACGAAAGTTGACGACGAATGGCTGGTCAAGGCGGAACCAATGCGAACGGCCTCCAGCGTGTTTGGAGCAACATAACTCCCACATCGACCCGGATAGGTGGAAGTGTAGGCGACAGCCGCCGAAGTGTTCACATGACCCACCGGATAAACCAAATCGCGGGCGGCTGCAGCTGTGACGCTAACCTCTGAAGAAAGTGAGCCGCCGCTACGGTGACGGCCCTTTTTAGACAGTAATGAGTTGGCCACTAAATTGAAAGAAAGTCGAAAAGTGTACGTAGAGAAAAATACTGCACACACAACGGAAATCAAACAGCATACGTAGCTGACAGTGTGTGGAAAGCTTTAAAAAACGGTTGTTCATATGCCAGCTATAACCTAATGTCCAGATCCAGGTCAAACGTGATCGATCGAAACAACACACCCACACAAATATTGCCATATACGGTGCAATTAAATTAGCTTAAGGAAACCAATAATATTATACAACTTACATGTCTAAAACACTAAATCTCATAATCACATGCCAAGGATATTTGTAGATCGTATAAGCACAACGATAATAATGCGTTTGATAAGAAGTGCATAATTTGGACGCTACAGCAAATGAGAAGTGCACTGAGTGTGCGGACACAGTTATATCCGATCCGATGAAGTGGAATGATTTGAGAGAACCCATCCAAAGCGTTCCGGCTTGTAAGGCTGAGCCACATGGCACGCAATGACACACCTGTTAGGGGCCTGAGACTAGTGTGCTGTCTTGTGTTCTGCAAAGGAGTAGTACGACTTGTCCTCTCAATTGGCTTCAGCGCTTCAATATATCGATAAAGCGTGCTTTAGACCAGAGACTGCAGTGCGTTGAAAAAGAAGTTCAACCACGCTCAGTTCAGTAACGTCAAGATGTGCATCCTGGCGTCTCTTGGAATCTGATGGGCTGACAACCCCTATAGGACTGAACTAGAAAATGCAAGCCAGTCGGTCTAAGTGCTTGAACTTTCAAAGGAATGGTCACACCACTGATACCCAGTGAATGGATAGGATAGTTGATTTCCTGGAAGATTATAGTTGAAAAATGGATGAAAACAGTGTTTAACTTTCTTGAGTACCATACAACACGGACAGCTCACATGATCCAAGAGGAGAAAATGTTCTCCTTAAAATCAACGAATGTCTATCGTTCATGTCAGTTGGAGTATACTTCTACTTTCTGAAGGTCAAGTCCAAATTACTGTCAAGTTTCAGGACCACCCGGATCGATTTTTTCATCACTGAGACAAGCGTAGTGACATTAATGAGTTGAAAAAACATGGGGTTCAACCCACCGTAAACGAATTAGCCCTATACATATATTTACACCTCAGTAAAGCTTTGCACAGCTTTCACTGCATAATTCTTATGCAAACATGTCGTAAAGGTGGCAGCTTGAGCACCGACGTCATTTTGGTTTCACGGAAAGCTAATAATGACAGTCGTTGTCCTCTCCAATTCACCAAGTACGATGTTTTTTGGTGTTCTCAGGCGGAGCATAATAGCGTTTCTAGACTTCTGAAGATTATTCCGTGTTCGAAAATATCGGATGAAAAGCTGCAATGCAGCCCCCTCTGATAAATCAGTCAGGTCACCACCTCGTAGCATTACAGGCACAGAGCAACCGCAAAGTACATTACCAACCACATGGGGAATGGTCGTAAGACATTGAGTTCACAAGCATATCGCTTACAAAGTGGTCCGGTGGCTGGGTGATGACGCACTCAAACTTTGAACGGTAGCCACGGGTATTACGACTCTGAAATGCCATCCATCTCGACGAGACGCATACTGAGAAATGAATCCAAATGCAGGAAGAAGAAAGAAGGCTAAGCAGTTCTTCAAGTGCACGACATCCATGTGTTTAGGTGGTGCGCTTCACCCCGAAGTGATCATGGCAATCCGGAAGAGGGAGTCGAACAATCATGTCACGGTCACTTTCCCTATTTATATGCATGACACATTTTCTGACAGGGCTATTCAGACAAAAATCAGTCAACTGTTCTCTAAAAAGATTTGTTCGTCTGTTGCAAAAATCGGTTGTTCTCAATTTGATAATATGAAAGATGTAACTAAAAGATGGGCTGATTGTATAACGTACAATAGGTGTAGGATACATAATTACTTACAACTCGAAACAGATAGTTGCCCACCACTTTTTCTTACTGCAGCACCCCTTGAAATCGATCATGCAACTTCAACAAAGTTGAGGGACACGATCTCCTGGTCTAGCGGACAAGTATCTAGACTAACACGGACACGCACATCATATATGTGGTGCTGAGAATACTGACTATGCTGGTAACCATTGAGGGCGACTTATTGTAAGAGACAATCTCAAAAATCACTGAGACGATGGTGAACGTTTATCAGTTGCGGACCAAACACGAAATGGCTAACCGATCTCAGCGCAAGAGAAGAAAGTGCAACAGCTAGTGAGAGTAATACACATACATCTCAGCAACTGCAACGACGGTGACCCCAAGGCCTCCTAGGCAACCATCACGACGACGAGTGTGACATTTGCATGGGCTCAGTTACACCGACGTGTCGATTAGGCATAACTACGTGGGAGTAGCCTCGTTGATGGCCAGTCCTCACTCAATCAGTCTATTTTACTATATCAAAAAGCTTTCACGCACACGTCTCTTCAAATTATTCAATGAGGATTAAACTGGTTAAAAAATGTGGATAGGAACGCCCGTGGTGCAGCCCAAGCCACTTATGACAATCTAGGTGCGTGCACATCCCTTGGCTTCTATCACTGAGAGGCTAATCCAGACACATGCATCGTTGAATACAGTACACCAAGAAAAGAGTTGAATGGTACAAAACCAGCTGTTTTTTTCTGCCGTTCAGAGTTATGGCACAAGGCTGTCTCGTTACAAGGGCATTTAGTTCGTGACAGCTTAAGCGTGTGTGCTGCCGCTTGCCTATCTGGCTCACGTATCGCTGGTCACACCCATTTGCTAACAATTAACAAACAGCTTTGATCGGTTAATTAGTCACACAGAAGCCGATTAATAAAACGTTTTTGTCGTTCATGATGTGCTACGTATTATGCATTGCAATGATATTCTCTGATAACACCTTTGTGAATTACCTTCGGTACTTACAGATGGCAATTAACTTGAACAGCTATTCCGAGGAACCAACCGTGCTTTCTTCTTGTAGTTGTTTGAATAGGTCAACCATTTGCAGGCAAACACAATATATAAAAAAACTTTAAACAACAACCGCGAAAAATGGTGTCTAGCGAACTCTTCAAAATTACGACTCAGCGAATGACTAGTGAGGATAAGATCACACACAATACTCACTAATGCCGGGTTGTCGATAGTGGTAGAACGACAAGTGATGTTGAGAGGCCAGACCATTAGCAGACAGAAGAGCAGAAGCAGGAATCTGGTCCGAACTGGTAACCGTGGTGCATACAGTTGGAAAACTACCTGTGTAGGCAACCTGGGGTTGTATACTCGTGGAACGATCGCCCGTCATTGCTGCGGTCGCCGGTTGCCATAAGCCCACGTTCTGATGAGGTGAAGCACAACGCCCGACGCGCCTGCCACGAGCACCGCTGACGTTGCCCATCACAGGTGGACTACTGCTTATCGAGCCAATTGGAGACATCAAGTTAGGTAACAACGCGGCAGGCATTTGGTTTGTGTTGCGTTTACACAAGTCTGAAGGAGCTATTGATTGCATGCAAATAAAAATCACATTTGAAAGCAGCAAACATCAAAGTCACAACAATCACAAAGGCGTACACACATTCACGTCTGTATGCTCTGCGGTACTCAAAAACAGACGACGACCAAAGGCGTCGATCGCCATGACGACTGATGAGAAACACAACTCTAGCTCCAAAAATAAACGACAACGAGAACTGCAGTTGGACACAAGAAGCAGGCAAACTGGGAAACACAGGATGCTGATTCACTATTTCCAATGTGGGCTTACAACGGTGCGCGCAGTCAGAACGTTTGGCGTAACAACGGGACTGTTACAACTTACGGAGAATTAGAATGGCTTATAACGTTCGTATTTTGGTGTCAATCAGTGTTAAGAGACCATAACTCTAGTCACACTCACGAGATCATACAAAGAAAAAGGTGACAGTTATCAAAACTATAGAAAACGACTGAAAAATTGAGCTCAGGGTCCAAACATCGTCGGACCATGAAGACCATCAGCATGAACCACAGATTGACCAAGATTGGAGAGCAACCATAACCGAATAATAGCCGGAGGCCTTGTACACAATCGAGTGAGTACATAAAAGTGTGAAAACTTGAAGAGAAATGAGGCAATCATAATTTGGTTGAATGGCATGATGGGTATGAAGTGCTTTGAGCACAGACACAATTAGACCGTACTAGAAGCCAATATTACCTTGATAAACACGCTATAATTCGTTAAAAACAGATAGATGAACAACAGTAAGAAGGTAGCTCGGATCCAACGTTGCCAGTGTTAAGACGGATCAGGTAGTTGACAAACTGAAATACTAATGTCATCCAGCTTCTAACAAACGTTTATTGGTCACTGAGCACAGTGGTGTTGAATATATAGGATCATTGCACGAAATCATTGTTAAGTAGTGGAACGCCTCCCAAATAATGCCGGTGCATAACAACGGCAGAGTAGACGCCATATGGTTGTAGACATACGTAAGTGTGATAACTAAGCGTCCATATCAGTCATGTCGATGATGTGGACAGTAAGCTCTGATTGCATACGTATACACTACCAAGTAGTGTGGTGACTTGCTGAACGTCAGTTCAGATCGGAACGTGGGAGGATTGTGCAACGACCTATGAGGATTACTGACATAGCGGACTAACCACGATGTCGCGTGTTATGTCTGGGTATTTGATCGCGCGCTCTAATCAGAGGATGAACTGCATTCATGGTCGACAACACTGTGGTAAGACGAAATGTACTTTACACCTATGACATTGATCTATTGAACATAAATTTACGTTCAGCCAGCCGACTGTAGTCTGGCTGTCATTATCCCGGTTGACATAACCTCGTCCAATCTCAAGTGCGCGATTTGAGTGCAGTCGTATTCCGAGGTGCAACCACTATTCTTAGGTTTACGCTTATATCGATAGCAACGAGGAAATGTGGTGGAAATAATTTCATAACAATGTAACAATCAGTTACGGATGCCAGTACATTGCCGAGTTAACACACCACGAGAGCGCGATCATGGAGGAACCGAAATGGATGGTAATACAGCCCTCGGTTTGGCAGACACTTCCGAACGTTTCCATCAACACTAACACGGCTGATATTGTTTTTCAAAATACTAAGAAAAACCTAAGGAAAGAGCTACCGATGAAATCAAACAAATCAACAGTGTGGTCACCAAGCCATACGGGAGACTGCTATTTTCAAGCGTTCAGTCATCTAACTGCTTGGTTTTGGCAGAATGAGTGCTAGTAGAAGCCTGTCCGACAAGCCACAATAAAATGCTCTGTAAGCCCCAAAACTATCATTATGCGGAGTAATCATGAAAGCACTGTAAGAACAAGCAGAGACGTCAAAATGTTCTGTCACGAGGGCATGCTCGTTCACTTTGTCCGGAATGAACCACGCCAAACACCACCCGTAGGGAAAGAAAAGTTGGGCATGACTATCGAGTAATGGGATGTAGATCGACAGCTTATTCTCAGATAGTTTTAAAAAATAGGTCCCATTTCAATACAGACGTCCGTCCCAGAACAGAAAGTGCTGGATAGGGCTGAATGTTTGTTTAGTTATAACAACCCAACAATAGCCGTCAGCGTGTTCACCACGTTGTGGTTGCCCACACCAGATTTGATCTAGTTAGCCGGCAAGTATGTAGGACACTAGCGAAGAATCAGCGCAAAAAAGCTTTAGCAGCAGCATCCGGAATCAACCACCTGCCTATAGATATGCCTCCCTTCGAACAAAAAACATCCTCTAAAGAGTACGGAAGTGCTTTTTTAATTGTTACCTACTTAGGTGGGCAACATTCTGATCTCATGAAAGTCGATAAATGTGCGCGCGCTACATAGAGTGAGGCAACTGAACATTATAACAACCGTCAAGACAAGTATACGCTCCTGGTGAAAGCGGAAGTCCGCCAAAATTGATAGAATTCGGATGAGAGGATAGAAAAACAACGAAATGGCGTTATATATCAGTTGTTGTCGAGTAGCGATATGATTAAAACGTCACAATACTGTACAGCACTAGCTCTTTAGCTCAGTTCACTCGACCGCCTCATCTGAAACTCACTGAAGTTCGCTGGAATTAGGTTGACTGAACGTTTTTCAGGACTACGGGATTGCAGGAACTATCGCATTTATGGGCGACCCATTCCTAATAGCGTGCAACGAAGCACTGGTTCAATTATTTTTATTACTAAAAGTGGATCAAATAATTATCACTGTGATCGAAGACGAAAAAAACATTGAATTGTTCGTGAAAGTTCACACTGACTGATTGGTTAACACCGCTGTCCGGTCGTGTACAGACCCTGTTCAGTCAGACGACGTTGTGAAGAGCAGACTGAAATGGCAATTGACTAGACAAAAAAATCGATACGCAACAAACGTCGTTTTTTGTGTCTGGTTTGCGTCTGATGAACAATGTGCACGTCTGATCCTCAAAGACAGAGCGCTGAAAACCATCCTGTTCATTTTTGTCCAAGAATGTAACAGCCGCTGTAGTCAACTATGAAATTACAATATGAACTCCACATCAAGGTTTCTAAAACTGCGTCCAACACAACCGTCTTCGCAGGTATACCTGAATGAATGTATTCAACCAGACGTACATTAGTGCGGTATCCACATACCATATGACCAATGGACAAGTCAATCCAATCAGACAGAAGTGTTCAATGTTGTGGGACACTTTTAAGGCCTTGAACATTCTGTTGCACGTTAGTTACATTAGATGATTGTAATGTACTGGCTAAGTCCACATATGCCACCTGCTTGGACACTCCAGTTAATGGTAGCATTTCTGAGATATGGTTACGATATGTGAATAGATTGTCCGGGCGTGAGTTAAATCGGGATATTTTTTCAAAAAAGTCAGTTCCGTAACTAACGTATCGAAAGTACAGAGTTCACGAAACGGATGAAATAGTGTGGACTATGAAGCGTTCATGCCACATGAGAGAAAACTTCTGAGGTCCAAATAATGATCGGACGATGTAGTTCACAGTGAATAGAACGCTGTACCGAGCTATCCGACCGACGGGAAAAGAACGCGTTCGAACAAAATAAACAACTATGATGTTCACATTTACAAGTTACTGTAAGATTCAGCAGTTGGATAAAAATACGTATGGCCTTGAGACTATCTGCCAGACATAACGATTAAAAAAATACCTACACAGAGCTTAAACAGAATGGCTCAGCCAGTTCAGTCCTCTGATCTTTGATTCAGACACAGTCAGGAAAAGGTCGACCAACAAAGAACAGAGAGGACTGCTCATCGGCGGGTCATCAAACTGTCTGGTTTCCCTTCGAAATAAGGGTTTCTAGCATGTGTGCACCGTACTAGTGAGTACTTTAGCATATTTGTGAGCAGTTAGGGCTGAGTACTATTCGTTGAGACAAAATCACAAATAAGATCGACTGTTCTATACAGAAGCACATTACTATTTTGAAATCGGGTGATACAAAGAACTGACCATCGGCAGAACTTATCATATTGGTATTTCTAGACTGGGTAGTTTGATTGAACCATACGTTTGTGTTGCGTGTGTACCGATTGGGTGGGGTATTATGCACTCACTTTCAAGGAGAAAGACCAAACAGTAACAGGAAGTGTAATTCTCGATACAGCCGTTTCTCAGTCAACTAGGCGTTACCCGTTTGGACGTGGTGCATACATTTTGTGGTGTCAGGCCTTATAATTTCGACCGCCGTTTTACAGGTAGGAAGCATACGACTCTCGTCCTGTTCTGCTACTTTAACATGGCAGTCAAGGTCGCGTGGTGCGTTGATTCGAGAGGGAACGTTGAATAGAACTTCGACTCTACCAGGGAGTGTAGTGGAATACTTAATCATGATAGTTTAAGTAACCACTAACGAGTATCGATGTCTCAGAGACAATGAAAACGTTAAATCAATATTTTGGATATTTATCGCTGGGAGTTGTGCACAAGCTCAATGCAGTCGTGTCCGTCTGGACCGTGTCGTGTCCTGTTCGCCTGTATGGTTGTTCTACTGTTCCGATTAGGGTTCAAATGCGCCACGCCTGTCTGTGTATCGATCGCATCAAATCACAGCCAGTTGGAGCATTCCAATTGGTTGAGTGTAGAGATGGTAACCACGCGCGTATGGGCTTGGATAAAGAAAAAGATTTTAGGAGCGGCGAGCGCACAAGTGTGGTGAGGCAGTAAACACCTCTTAGACTAAACGTGGTGCGCCGAGTGAAGGGGTGCGAAAACGGTTGCAGAATACCACCAGCTGCACTAGTGTGTGCGGAGGAGTGCTCAGGCAGAGACGCACGATCCGATGAGCGTGTGACAAACTATTTTTACGGTTGTGACTACCGTCCGAACAGGAAACAATAGGGGTAGAAAACCTATTTCCGAAAAAAGCATTATGATCGTCCTACGGTTGGCCGTTGTTACGATCCCACCTGATAGAGGAAGACAAGAACAAACGTAAAGACCACGAACAGTATCTCTATCGCGAACGACCGTAACGATATCGCAAGTGGTACGAAAATCAGACCTCAGATATTGGACCGCAACTCTCGCAGCTTAGAAACCCCAACAAGTAAAAAAAGACGGCCTTAAAACGAGCTTTACTTACTGCTCAGCTCAAAAGCAAAATAGTGATTTACAGCAACTGTACTTATAGGTTTGGGGTGGCCTTGGACCTAGGCCATCGAATGGACCAATCAGGAGCGAGCGCAACTCCTCGGGTGTTCGAAAATTCTGGCGGGCTTTTAAATTTCCAGGAAATGAAGAATCCATTTTCCTTAGAAAGTATTGCAATTTTTGAGAAAAAGTGCCCTTTCACCAACAGCCTTGATCGCTGACGTACCATACCGCACAGCCCAAAAACTTACCCGAAACAACCGGGTTCCTTAAAACCAAGTGTGTCAGATTTCTGTATCGCTGACTCCGGATAACCACAAACAAAGCCATATATCCTGTTGCATTCACGGGTCAGAGTTTTGACTCGGAGACTCCAAATAGGATCCACCAAGTCAACCTTCTGTAACATAAAAAACAGGAGTTACCGTCCTCGTGATAGCGACATTAGTCGACTACAGCGAAGTTCCCATCTAATATCTACAGTTAAGTCTTAACCAGCTCCTCCTGCCAATGTTTCCTGAATTAAAATCGGTCTCCATCCCCTCAATTTTCTCCATTAGGCAAGCCTCACGATCGGTGGTCAGTCTACGCTTCAGCTTTACACAGATATCTTCCCCTTAAACCTGATATAGGAATTGCCAGGAGGAATGTTCCCGTTTGACATCTAACAACTCCAGAGATTTTGAGATCCAATGTTTGTTTAAACGATAAATCCCCATGCAACATGTTACAACATCTGTGTCGAATGGCCTGTGAGATTGAGGCTCAACGGCCATTAGGATATTTGGGGGGTAGGAACTGCTAGGCCTGCTACCTAGGCTAGTTGGGTACTTATGCATTACCGATTGTCTGATCAGTTTTTCAATAATTAGCCGTTACTGTTGATGGGGCTGTTGCCCAGCAAAAGTAAGAACAAAACAGCAACGTACCAACGAATGGTCTGTACCTAAGTGTGTGATCCAATAAGAACGACAGTCTAGAATGGAACCCTGCCACCTATAATTAACAGTCATGAAGTTTATCTGAGACAGTCTGATTCGGAGAAAAGAGACACCAAGTATAAAAATGACGCGCACGATGTCTAAAACCAGTACCGGATAAAAATAGGTTATGCTCAGCGCATAATTGCAACAGTCGACCACCATTATCCGAACGATGTGATACTATCCCAAATCTGCTACCTAAGCGAGACTCGGCCTTGTCATGGCGGCTGACCTCGCCGTTAACATCTCCGACCAGAATGAATATATCAGAACCATGTGTCGACCGAAGGAGAGTGGCTAAATCCGACTAAAATGCATCTTTGACGCCGACCACACTGCAGTCAGCTGGAACATAAACAAATGCAATGAAAAAAAATTTCCGGAAGTTTTGTGTCGAGAACTAGTCTTTAACAAAACCTGTCAAGTGGACAGCACAGTCTACTGTTAACAGGAATTCAGCCTATCAATTCTGAGGAAAAGTTGATCATCCAACCGATGTGACAGAGATTACATGTGAGAAGTCGGTTCACTTATCACCAATCAGCCGCGCCACTTTGGCAAACAAACTGAACAGCTTAGGGAATAGTTTCGTTTATCACAGGCGGACCATGTGGACGACGGGACCAAAATGGACAGTTGCTCCGAACCTAGAGTTGTCGAAGCTTAACAAAACTAGTAGTCTAAAACTAGTGAAGAGAAAGTGATATCGGAAAGTGTTAAAAACACTTCGGAGGATATGGGAAACTGAAGAGGTACCTCGCGAATGATGTTCAGCGTTCCCGTTTCCACGAAAACACCCCGAAGTTAATGTGATGACCAAAGATACATCCGTTCTATTTCTATCGTGTCCAAGTTACTCACTGGTTTGATACTATGTTGGCTCACCAAACATCGTCATAATCACAGACAGCCATACACCAGTTCTCGCTGCTGCTTATCTGCTATCATGAGAAAAGAGTCAAGTCCTAGCCAAGAAGAAAAAAGAGAACAGGATACGATTAATAAAAATAAATACGACCATATTCCAACGATATGAAGACTAGCCATTTTACACGACGATAGTGGTAACAAAAACCTCCACGCTCATTTACTGCTGGGCATAGCATTTCGGTGGGAAAGTTTACTTAGGAGAACCACAACACGGTGTGGTTGCAAGGTCTGTGGATGTACCCCATGTGCAAACCAAATATGCGTGCTTTCTCGTGATTAGCCGGATGAATACATCACCTGTGTGCAACTACAAGCGCAGTGAACTAACGTTCGCCATGTTTTCCTTCCGAATACAGGTTGGGTTTCAACCACAATCGGCTAGTGAAATCGACGGGTCTAGAGAGAAACTGGCGAATGACCTGGGACATTACAACGTTAGCCAAAGAACATAGCGACCTCTTGTCAAGAAATACTGAACGGTCATGTATAGCCTTTGTCAGAAATCTTGGAGATACAGCAAATCTGTCCAGCAGTCGCCCTGCAAATACAGTAAGTTGCTACAACTATGTGCTCCTTTTATGAATGATGATGCTGAACGGTCATCTAGAGCTAAGTGCGTTTATTTCATAAAGAAGCAACTGCAACAACACACAGATGGTCCTTTTAACTGTTCCCTTCTAACTGAACAAAAACATTCCCATACAGATGTGTTCAACTCTGGGGAAGTTTTCGCGCCAAAGACACGATCATTGAATGTTCGTTTATGACACACAGAACATACGATCACTAAGAATGCACTTTTGTTTAGTCCGCATTTTAAAAATTTGTATAACTATGGTTATACATATTTTAACGCAGTTTTAGTGCCTAAATTTGGACCATATCTATATCATCAAGAATAGAAAAGGTGTGTGTTGTCTCTGGCGGGTTAAGTCAACTGTGATATCGAAAAGACGTCCGACTATCGCTGAAAACAAGAGTAAGCAATGCTTGTGTGCGGCCCATTTTACTCTGTGGTTCGAAACTTTGATCAGTTTGCGACACACTAAGTGTGTTTAACCATCGTTGACTCTGAAAATTAGTTCACATCAAGTGAGATGATCGCGTGAACGTCATGGCACTTCACTAGCGTGTATTTCGGAAAATTTTGGATACACAATCAATTGATCAAGTAGTACAAATGCACGGTCTTCGATCACTCGGTCACGTGCATCGCACACCAGCTGACGTGGCGAGGCAACAGTGTGGTCACGAAACATTAGGTTCCTGATCGCTGAGCAGAGTAAATTAGTCGGATTTCGCCTGTCCAGGGGAGCTTAAGAACACACAAACTACAATTTAAAAACGTCATCCGAAATGGCAACGTGCAGCAACCGGTAATGTTTTTTCCAAAACATTACTATCTTTTTTGAGCAAACTTATTTTACATTGTTTCTCATTCCTCCCTTGGTAGACTCATTCGTTTAAGATAGGTTTCGTCACAACTGCGGTGAACAGCTACTCCAGTTACAGCAAGTCTAAGTCAGACCTATTGGCCGTCAGGGATGAATGAATGAAGTTACGTATCACTGAATGTAACAAATAAGTATACAGCTGCGCATACAGTTATACTAGACGTACTAAAAGGATTTTTGGTGTAAGAATCAAGGAGCACATTTCGAAGTGGGAGATTTAATCAACAGCGCTACCAGAAGGCGGACTACTACAAGAACGCCGGCGCGAACTGAGCGTATCAATTTACAAACAGTGTGCGAAAATATCACAGCACCACCGTTTCTACAACATTGGACTGGTCAAGTTTCAACTCACACAGTTCATTTTTTGCAAGAATATATAGAAACATGGAGCACTCCGCTTGCTACAGATGTTTTCATAATTAAACTCGAACCAAAAAGAACTAAAAACGTAAAAAAACGAGTGCGAAATGATGACAAGGTCAATGGCATTCAATGTGTTGGGAGTTCCATGATTAATATTGATTCGAAGTTGGATTCATGAGAAAAGCAATTGTGCCCAACGTTGTGCTTCGTGTTTCTGTTTAAACCGGGTGACCTCACAAGTATCTGTTAGCGACCGGCCATCCGACTGAAGCTGAAAACTCATTTAATATCTTAATGTATCATGAAAACCCTCAATTAGTAAAGGTTAACGAAATGAACATTAGAAAACCGCGACCGCGCAGAAAAACAGTTAACTATGACGCTAAGTCACCGCTTAGAGAAAATATATACACATATAACCTTTGATGTTCCAATGACTGAGTCACCTCACTACCAACGCGTTTTGCGGTTTCGATGTTTGGGCATACGAGAAGAACCTGATGCTTCAGAGAGTTTATTAATCGTTTGACAGCAAGCATGCCAATAACTGCAACACACTAGTCAGTAAGTTCGTGTTTCTGATGAGCAAAATGAATGGTTACATAAATGACACCACGCAAATGACACTTGCCAACTCAACGGGACAGTCGAGACCCTTAAGATATGTAACCGACTAGTGCCACCAAAAACGCGTAGTATGACAAACACCATCTGGCACATTGAGTAAGTGACAAAGCGAACGCAAGTTGTGCACTGCTATTACAATCTTGCCAACAAATTGTATCAGAGAGCTTTTTGAATACTGGAACTGTGAAATGTCGTGCTAGTCACGCAACCAATTCATTAGATGCGGGCGAACACTGCGAAAAATACCTACGTGTTTCATGCATAGAGGTTAAAAGAGTAACCAACCGACCTGTGTTTTTAAAAATCAGAGTACGCCTAACTGAGTAGTACTAGCCAACAAAGAACCGACAGAAAACTACTTTTCTGATAATCTGTAAAGAACGATGGCAACTGACCTGGATTTCGAACTTGAAACGGAACTGTGAAATTTCCACCATGCGGCTGTGGAGCCAGAGGTAGAGCCGCAAGAGTCACGTTGGTTGCACCGAAAGCACGAGAGTGATTGTGATTCATTGAGCCCGTCAGAAAGACTGGATCTGTTCCGAGTGCCAACTGTTGCTCATGTTTCAGTTTGGCCATAAAATCGCGTCCGGTTGTCAGCTCAGCGTCACAGTGGGCAAAAGCACAGAATGGACCTCGCGGACAATAACCAGAATTTATGACGTCGTTACATTTGGTCGACTTGTAAATCTACATTGGAAGGATATAAAAAAGCATATGAAAGAACTGTGTGGAGGAAGCGGATGTTTGGCACTGATTGTCAAACGCGTTCCTTCGTTAAATGCCTGCACTTGCACAGACTTAGATGGCTAGGTCATGTGCTAAGGATACCAGCTAGCCGTTTGCCACACCGAGCATTCTTTGCCGACGCTGAGGCCGACTAGCCTAAAGTGCAAGAAGGATGGATGATCACCTGGCGTAGAGAAATGAAGTCGTTCATCCGCGTTCAGTGGCGTGAATGTTGTTTGGCCGAGTTGTCTGTGAAATGAGTGCACTTAGTGACGCGAGGCAGTGAAACCCGTAAGAAGGCTGTCTTGCTGATGATGTTTCACTTTCACTTACAGTTCGGTTGTTTGTTTGTAAGGTGTAGGCGCCTTGATGTTGTATGTTTGAATATAGACGTAGCAATTTTTAGTAGTTAGGTCTCCATCCCTTTCCTTTTTTCCTTTTCTCCTCTCTTCCTATACAGGGTTCACTTTTTGCCTCGTGGTTGTGGCAGCTAAACATCAGTGTGAACCGCTGATACACACAGAATAGACACAGGTGTACGTGAGACATTAGGATGTCTTCAAAAATGAGTCGCACTAAGACAGGTACTCGTGCTTCACACTGCGGACTGCTACATGAGTCACAATATTTTGTATGCAAATGTCTACCTAACGATATGGGTCCTCTGTTATACTTATTATTACTGATAAAAATCAAAAAGAGAAGAACGTAATTCAAGGTGTACATCGATAACATCAGAAAGGATTTTTAATACTGTATACGGATTACATTTTTGGTGAGGGTTATCGTTTTGTTGCTTTCTGAAAGAATTCTAACAACAATTACAAAACGGTCACCAAAACAAGGTTAGCGCTGCCGTCGCTGACTTGCAGCCACGTTGTTTAGTGTCACTCAGCACTAACTGGGAAACTGGAGGAAGCCTACGGAGAATAAATTCTATGTAAAATCGAACTATATATCCACGCCAATTTATGGAACAGGTGTCAATGTGGCGACAGAAGAAATATCAGCCTTTAACAGTTGTATGACCTGCAACTGAAGAAAGACTTTCGACTAAATTCGGGCTGTTGCAATACAATGTGTATGTGGGCACAGGCGGGGGCTTCCTTTCAGAGCAAAGGTAGGTCCTACAGCGCTGAAACAAGTAGTATTAGAAGGCTCTTTAAATTCCTAAACGACGCTGACATATAATTGTGATGTTCAATTCATAAACCGGTGTACTTTTGACCGAAAAGCGCCTAAAGATCGTTCGCATTCCTTGATAACATTCACTCTAACAGAACACATTGCCATGTCTCGTAGGGTCAAAATCAAATGGGAATATCAGAAGGTAAGCGTAAGTTACTTACGCTGTTAGATAGAGGTTTGCCAGAACGGATCAGAAATGAGAAACGCATGGCCCTCACATTCTCCCCACTACGCTTGTATACAGGTGCACCCACTTCTTGGTACAGAACGTTTAGGTGTTTGTCGAACACCCGTTAATCATTGGTTTATGGAAGTTTAGGAGTTCGACTGTCACAATAACCTGAACATCGCTCACAATTGGATAAAAATTCACAGCGCGACCAGTATGAATTCGCCCAGAAAAAGACAGCGTCCTCGGTCCCCTATATTACTGATTACTGCATGGAGGAGGAGCGTGGAGTCATCCATACATGCTTTCTTCTTTTAGCGACTAACACTTCTTCAAAGGCGCTGTGTATTCACCTGTGGACTTGTAAGTTCTCTTCTAGCGCAGAAACAATACGCAGTCAATATTTCCATTGGATTAATGCAGAAAACACATGCGCATGTAGGATGAATGACGAACGGTTTCACGCTAACATCAATGAGGTTTTCTTCGGTCAGCTGGTCAGGTTCACCTTAGATTGAGACGGCTGCAGTCGTGCGTACGGAATCAGATGGGCCTGTTTTGTACCGCCTAAAGGATGGCGTTACAAAGGCATATAACCAACAACCAAACACAAGGGACTGCGGACAAAGGTACACACCGAGACAGAACATACGGGGTGTCCGCCTCGGTCAAGAATATCCTTGCGACTAAACTGTTATCGATTTTTTACCGCATTTGGCCACATTGTGGAGGTCTGTTGAAACAAAAATTGCTTAACCTAATGAAGGCTGCGGAGCGGTCAAACATTACCATTTCGCCACGATATAATGTTACCACAAGAAAGGCGACGCAGTCTGTCTAGACCACTCTTAGTTTTGAAATGAATATTAAAATTACTTCGAATGTCCTAACCTGAGCTTTAAATTATTCTTAATGTAGTGAACGTAAGTTAGCAAAGTCACTGGAAATCCAATGTCCAGTTTCGGCACCATAAGGTGACCGAAAATTGACACTACACAGCTCAGTCAATGAAGCGAGAAAAGTCACGTGGACGGAACAAATGAACCAGTGGAGCAACGCCCTTTACAAAAAAATTAGCCATAGTACCATGTACGAAGCAACATACTCGGTAACCTCACAAACTGTAAGTGAACGAAGCCTAATGGGGAACGACTGACATCAGAGTCAAGATAACAGGGTTTTCGCAGAACAATGCCCAACATTGAAATGACAGCATGGACTGTGAGTCTAACGGACATTACAAGATTAGCAATTAGGAAAACGCATGAGTGAATGGGTTGCGGTTACTCATCGGTTTGTGGTTTGTATCATAGGAAACTACGTTGTTAACCTGTCGGTTGACGTTAACAGAATTAAGAAAAGCTCGACGTGCATCTGCTTTTCAATGCGAAGATTGAAGAACAGAAGCCACATACATGTCACGTCCAGTCCTCATTGATTAGGTCGTTTTTTCTACCATACAATGTAGATAATCATCTAGCATTTGAGTTCAATTTCAATGAGAGTTGGATTCGTGTCACCGGATATCTGACAGCAGATCAGTGAACAAAAAACAAACGAGGACAGTTAGCATAGACAAACCGATTCGGGTCTACACGGTTCGCGCTCATAACTCCTTGAATTTTCAAACGTGCATTGGCTGATTATGCACTTGACCAAAGTTTATGGTCATTACTGCATCTACATAATGATCGACAATGCAACTTCTGTTGAGCACCGTTCATTCAATCAGTCAATATTTCATTTGAATCAGAATAATGTCATCAGGTGTTCCATCTGAGTATGTTGAAGGTCAAAGTTCAAAGGTTGTCCATTGAGTGGAATGTTAAAGGCAGACCGATGAGAGGAAATTCCATCACAGAAAGTGTGATAGAAGAGTATGTGTGGAAAATCGAAGTCAAGCAACTCAACGATAGCACGGATAGTTCCACATTGCAAAATGGTGGTAACTCAGTCCGGCAGTCGATTGCTAATTGGTCAAATGGAACGGTAGGGTTATTCTTTCTGGACCACTTTACCAGTGGCCTGATCTATAAAGACTCAACGCAAAAACAACGAATATTGGTTATCCAAAATGACCTGATATGCCAAGGTGAAAATGACCTGATATGCCAAGGTGAAAATGCCCTAATCTACCGATAGAGCACATCAGAGTTTAAGTCATCTTACAACGAAAACGCTGGTCGTCTTATTGTGAATTCATATTGAGTTCTTCGTTCATTTATAACCGAATTATACGTGATATTGCGGATATGATGTTCAATCAGGTACAACGATGACAAATACGGCGGGTTCGAGTGCAAATGAGCTGAACGGAAAGTGAAAGATGTTCAACACTGATTACTTCGACGGTCGATAGAGGGAAGAGAGCGCGTCTATAAAAGAAAGCGAATCGAGGGCGAGAACCGTGCATTTTGCAGGTCAGATCCCTGAAGACAAATCGATGCTGAGTGATCCTGATCGCTCGTTTCTGATCACTACTGCGAGATAAACGGGTACGATTTTTGTGGGCTGTGCTGGGAATCACCCTATTCATTCCTGTTCACGAATGTATATAACGGATTATTTTAATTCGGCGGGATAAATGAAATTATTGTGATGGCTGATTCCAAAGAAATCACATTTTCAATCATATAAGCTTCATCATCCGATAGGAAACATTGCAAGCGTTCCATTTTCCAAAGTTCGTAGCACTTTACTTTGTGGTGGAAATGCGAAGTAGACCAAACCGACTACATCCGTCATTCTAGGAACACCTATTTTTCAGATTTTTGAGCATTAAGGCGGATATGTAACCGGAAGTGAAACACGTAAAACAATCAAAAATAAAACGTGATACTATCAAGAGGATAATTGGGCTTGCATTGATTAACGTCTTTGAATGTTGTCCGTTTCTGACAACGGTGTCTCCACTTTTACGTTCCACATCATCAGTATGAAGGTAGTCGAATATTCACTCAGTCAATGCGATTTTTCGAAACATATGCGGCCTGTAGCATGTTTTTATCTACCAACTGCCGAGGATTTGTCACCACAAACGTATGTTAATAAGTGACTAACGAGGTAATTACCTACTCGCCTCACCGTACCACTAATTGCACTTGAATTACTTTGAGACAGCCGATTTGTCTCACACGATGGCCTATGATACAAGTTCAAACCGAACTGTCGTCCTGGGCTCAAACGGATATCCTCTGACATTAAACGAGATGTGTCGAAGACGACGAGTCTACGGAGAAAATGTTGTGACTGAAACAGCTGCCAGTAAAAAAAGGTAGACATACAACGACAACACACAACAACAGTCGTTCCATGATGAGTGGGGCAGCACAGTTTAGAGGAGACCAACATAAACTCTTGTGCAACGTTCGGAAGTCTTTTTTGATTCCTTCTAGCTAGCGGATGAGCGACTGATTCTTTCTTGTTTTTGTCTTTTCCGACGTTAATTGCTTGAGGAGGCCGGTACGTGCAATATTAAACACTGGGTATTACATGATCCGAATAACAGCTTCAGCCTAAGTATGTCAGGTTATGCGTCTACAAACCAGGACACGTTAGCAGTGTCAAACCTGACAGACGAATTTGGAGCACAAATTGTGGTTATCTTTTCACACCAAGAGCAACTGAAAAGGACATTTACAAGAATGGGTAGGGTGAGAGAGAGCGAGCTTTCCAACCGGAGAAGAATGTGGTCTCGATGAGCACTTCGCACAAGGCAGCGTTATTGACAGCGGACAAAAATAAGTCAGTTTCAGACCACAACAAGAGCCAGAGAGGAAATGACAGGTTAAACAAAATCGCCATGGTGAAAGGCATCTTTCAATGATCACCAGTGCTGTTGTGCAATCTGACTGATGTTTTGGCATAAAATGCTGCCAAAATGTTTTGAACCAAAGTAGACACAGAATGGTATGTTTGAAAATGGTACAGAACGAGGCTGTTCCTTCAAGTGCCCGAGAATGCTGTTGTCGCCCCCACATACGAATTTATGGGTAACCCGGATTTACTAGACCCCGATCTGATAGTATAGCTATGGCTTGTGTTACACCAGAATCAACAGTGGGGAATGCACCCACAAAAATCAGTAAGAGATGTCAAGATTATCAGACCAAAATAACTCTAAGTTGTGCGCAATATCTAGCAGATGAAAGAAACATGCTTATAGATCATATACTAGTACCACTGCGTATTGTCAATAATATCAAAACTAGGCACAAACAGTATGTTTATTGATTCAGACTGAGATACAAGATGGCAATACCTGATTTTTAAAATAATTTTCCAGGTCAACTTTGATCCGGAGCACAAACAGTGTAACTAAAACGCTGCACAAGGGTTCACTGGTAACGCCCCGAACGACTTAACTTGTTTCAGATCAACCTCTACAAACTGCAAATAAACCGTTAGGTAGCGTTTGTTTTCGTAGCACTTCAATAACTATAAATTATATCGTTAGGAATAACTTCTGGTACAAACTTATGATTGCCACTCCCGCATTCAATAGAACGGCAGTCGAATTAATTATTCTCTTGAGGAATTGGAACAATGAAATCGTCATAAGAACCGTATCAGGTCTGTGGCGATTCCAACAACGCTAACGATCGGCGCAAACATGTGACCACAAATTGCGACAGCCAAACAGCGTTTGAAGATAGAACGAAACAAACAACGGGGCACAAACCAGTTCACGTACGCAAACAAGCCAACACGTTGTAACATGTACGGCACGTGATAATTTGTTCTGAAGGTTACCGGACGACCTAGGCAAAAATTGTATCAAGTGAGAGACAGAAAGGAACGAACAACCAATGGGCATTCAGCAAATGCAGACAGACCTTGAACAGATTACCTAACATCAAGGCCGGAGAAACTGGCCATGGTCCTAACTGCAACCAAACAGGCACGCAAACAGGTTAGCCGACTCGTCTACATAAATAAGAGATATGTGAATTTTTAAGAACACTGAAATAAACCAGACTAATTTGATTTGAAAACGGTCGATGGTCGAAACAAGCCTAGCGACAAATGAGTGCGTAAACAGTTGCGTGAAACTCACTGTGAAGCCGACATGAAAACAATCGAAGTAAGATTTCATGACATTTCAGCATGCTAGTTTGAAACATAGTTGTGGTACATGCACGATGAGGGACAAACCATACACACATAACCAGGTGACAAAAACTACCGAAATACAACAACCTGACACAGTCTAACTTTGGCAATAGCGCATGCGTTAGTTCCGGCTGAATGGCGCTAGTGGAAGCGCAGTCGTAAAATGCAACGTCCGAACCTCAAATTCTACAAACATCTGAAAGATACACCTGACTGTAGACATCAAATGTATATATGTATATGTATATATGTGTACAAAATTCAGGTGCCACAGTTTGTTGTACAAAAATAGTCGTCTGCTCAAAGCAGATGTAAACAATGGCAATTAGTCCTCAGCGGGAAACGCTGCTCGGGTTGACCCATGGTTTGACACGGCATTAGACTACATGTAACAATGTACCGTCAGGTAATCCGTCCGGTCATCCTGTGCATGAGCAGCACTGACCCTGCCAAAACGTACCCGCCCTATGGCCGAATGTGATCTTTTCCAGCGTCATCTGCTAAAAAGCGGTTTTATTGAGTGCGTGTGTTTTATGTGAGATGCGCCCACGGAAGCGTAAGCGAAAGTTGACATGAATGCATCCTACCATTTTGTGTCTTGAGAGTGGTGTCATGACAGCGGTCCGGCGTGGTAATTTTTAGAAAACCCCAAACTGGATGGCCGAATAACGACGCTAGCTGGGAGAGTGTGCCGTGGGGCGCCTCCTTATCACTATATTTTGCTTTTGTCACATTCCCACCAAGTGTATAATGCCCAACTACCTTCCCCAATGAATATAGGGCCAAGATTGTATTGGCTTCAATCAAGTGGTGAAAATCGCTCTGCTCACCCAGGTCATTCGATTGGATGTGTACTCAACACCAAAACAGGTAGGACACTTTCAAAATCGTAGCAATTACTGGAAGGATTAGGCACAACTGTCACTCTATCAGCCCGAGGTTTGACATCACGGTACTTACCATCTGTCAATGCAAACGGGGGGGAAATTCAGCAGAATGTGGTGCAGTCACAATCATGAGTAAACCGTCAACGGCCAAGTATACGGTAAGAAGATAATCGTGCTAATTCATCACCGTGTCCACGTTGAATAAAGTAGAATGAGAACAAACATTCGCACGGGGCTACACTTCGAGATTTACCCAAAGTTTGGACCAAACTAATGGGAACCGAGAGCAGCTTTGCTAAGTGCCCCGTCCATGTGGCTTACCGATATGCGCCCACTCTTTTCACGCACATGTTTCGAAATCACCTGCATTGAGGCTGTGAACCTTAGACTGCATGAAGTTGACGATGACATGAGCAAAACTTGAAACACCGCATCGAAACTGTCAGGAAATGTCATGATGATGGTCACTGTAGGAGATTGCGAAGAGAACAAATGATCGGGATAGGGCATGGCGGACTGGTGTTTCGATGTCAAGTGACGTATGGCAGCCTACCGCTGATCTTTAGCATTGCACGTGAAGTGCGACAAAACTGTCCAGTCTCCCACTTCCTAGTAACCTTTGCAGTAGACTATATCTTAGTATGCGCCCTGACAAACTGGAAATATGGCCGTGTGAAAATGCTCCAAGACGCTAGACTTCATGAGCTAGAACATACAGACGATATCGCTCTAATATGTAAGAATTCACTGGGAGCCCAGAACATCTTAGACAGATTAGAGGCTTCGGCTCGTTAGTTCGGTATAGGTTTTGAACTTACAAAGTGCAAGGTGTTGTTGCAACACAGGAAGGACACTCTACCTGTCCACATTTTTGATGGTGTGCAGTTGGAGGTAGTCGATACGTTTATGGCTAAGGCTAAGATGACGTTTACCAACTTACGCCATCTGTGAAGCCAACGTGATCTCAGTGCTTCTCCACAAGTTCGAGTGGTATAATGCCATTATGAGGACGGTTTTATAGCGCGGTTGTGAAACCTGATCTATCAGGAAGACATTCACAGTGTGTCCAATTTCGAAGCAGTAGCTGCGTGTGGTACGAAAACCTTGCCAGTGGTAACAAGACTCGCCGACATGTCCTCAAGAGAGACCGTCAACTATCGAGCATAACATTACCATCTCACATGATTCGTGGACTTGCCAACCCACCGCTCGCCACATCGAATCTTGTTTGTAAGTGGTGGGTTAAGCACTGACTCTGAGGCTTGCTTCAGTGGAGCGCTCCAGTCTTCCTGGTTGGAGTCTGAAAGACAATGAACACCTTTGGTTGAGAACGCTGTCGGACGTGGCGAAAACCAGAAGTTAACGGCGCTAACGTTGCGAATCTCTGTGTGCATCAGTGTAGTTTGCTGTTCGTCCACATCTTTCTACTTTACTAGACACAACTCTTTATTTTCCTTTCCATACATCGTGACACGGTTGCCACTCCATGTGGTCCTTTAGTGTTAAATATATAAAAAATGAAATTTTTAATGGCCTTTACGGAAGTAATCGAAGCAGAAGAAACTGTAACGAAGAGGCACGATAAACCACACAGGGACTCAATATAAAAGCTCGCTCGTACTAAAAACGAACAACTTTTTCACACTGTTGCCCGACTTGGGAGTGGAACGCACTTTCTGTATCGGAACGATCACCCGTTCGTTGAAAGAAAACGATTAGCTGGTTTCCGAAATTTAAATAGACATGACCACTCAACCAGTAACAACTTGATGTAGTTAACAGCTACATCAGTTACATCTGACCAGGTTACCAAGTAAGACACCAGTATATTAATACTTTACACAACCACTAACGATTTGCAGTTCTTAAGGTTTCATTGTGGCGTGTCTGTAAAGGGTATGACATGAGTCAGCCATTCCCTTTCACGGAAAATCTCAGTTTCAGGGAGTGAGAAAATTCGATGAATCTCACCTGACCACAGTACACATGTATGATCCCCTTGACGAAGATTACCATTCGGTCATACACCATTCTGACAGGTTGAGCGGGCTGAGTCAATGAGACTCGCGAATGAAGATTTCTAGTTGGCAATGCTCTTCCTAGAAATGATCATCAATGTGTGCAGAAGGTACACTTCTGACTTACACTGCTACCTCGACGTGGTGGTTAGGCTTGTTGTTACGCACTGGTATCTTTTCATTCGTCTGCATTCATCATCACTCGTCATGTTCTCTATTTTGCATTGTAACTATATGGTATGTTTGCAAGTTTAATAAAGCTTGTCGTTTTGGTACCTCTTGTTCTGTTGAATGTACGTTTCGAATCATCAATTTATTCAATTCGTACACTGGCTGATAGTATCCTGCGTCCTGATCGTTTCGACGACGACCCTTATTCACTTACCGCAACCGATCAGTGGCTTCACTGGCGGAAGACATTAGAGAACTTCCTTTCTGCTGCAAAATCGCTTGAAATAGACGCACTGTTAATTGTCAATTCATCTGTATACAAACATATCGCGGAGTGACTCCTATAAAACGGCCGTATGTACACTCTGGAATCTCTACAGTCAACTAAAAAAAACATTTTCTGCTCCACACATCCTACCACTACTAAGCAAGAGAACGGGCAAAGTCTGAGCGGATTCTTTCAGAAACTCAAAACGCTGGCATCGGAATGTGATTTGCAAGCAGTCTCTGCTGAGATGTATCGTGAAGAATTTATTCATGATTCATTTATTCGCGGTTTAAACTCTCGTTCTATCCGTCAGCAACTGCTCGAATATACATCCTCGGACCTCTCTCTTCAGCAATTTAGAACCAACACAACAGCACTCACTTTTACAATCAACAACTCTCTTGCGCCGTGTAGCCATTAGCCCTTGAGTACCCTCAAGCACTCTTCTCAAAGACATATGACATTGAATGTACGGCAGCCATAAACGACTTTCCAAAACAGAACGACTGTTATTTTTGTGGATTACGTCGGCATCTGCGAAGACAGTGTCCAGCTCGTGATGTTATCTGTAAACGCTGTGGGAAGAAAGGGCACTAGGAACAGGTGTGCCAGTCTTCTAAAACTATACATTACATAGCAATGTCGGAATCTGTATTATCGTCTATTACAGTTGCAGTGGCTCTCGCGTGCTTGACAGATGCTGTCGTTAGGATTTACGTGAACGGCACTCGATTGCAAGCTCTCACTGACACAGGCCGTTCGGAAAGCTACTTAGTTCACACTGGTGTCCGGGCACATAAATGACAAATGCATTTTTCCTGTTAAAGGACAACTATGACATTTACTATTTTATCCATTTTCTCATCTGGTCAATGTTTCGTTTTTATTCGTTTCAAACAACTATCACATAACCCTACCCAATCGTCACTTCTCAACAACCTGCGTACTGATACACTATTAGGATATGAATTTCTCAAGAGACATAAGTGCTTCAAAATAACTTTTTTCTGCCTCTGAGCCACCATTTTCATTTTGCAACACGGTTGCTATTTCTGTTACTCTGTCGTTTCTGTTTTAACACGTTTCGCCTGAATGTCGATGAACTCTCTACCAAGTCTGAAATTGATTATCGAACTTTCTGTCTCACTTTGGACAATCCGACTCCTGATAACGTTTAACGGACGACAGAAGTGTCGAATGGTAGCGGACTACAGTCAGACACTCAGTCGATTCACTTACTTGGACGCCTACCCTTTCTCTTTGATTGACGACCTTATTGGGAAAATTTCTGGTTACGAAGTATTCCGCACTTTTGATCTAGAGAGTGCGTATCATCAGATACCCAACAAGATGGAAGAAAAGATCTACACTGCTTTAAAGCCGTCGGCCGTCTTTATAAATTCACTCATATTCCTCTCGGTGTTATCAGTGGTGTAGCAACGTTTCAGCGGACTATCGACAGTAACATCCAACGACAGAAACTGTCTGGGACCTTCGCTTACTTGGACAACCTGACTATAGACGGCAATTCAAACGAAGATCACGATCGTAACCTCACACGATTCTTCAACACCACTCGCAAGTACGGAGTCATTCTCGATGGAAAAAAAGTTATGCGAACGCGCAACATCAAATTGTTGAGTTGTGAACTCTCAGACAGTGTCATCAAATCGGATTCGGAACTTCTCTGACCACTGAAAGAGTAAACAGCACCGTCGAACATCAAAACACGAGACAGAGTTATTGGAATGTTCGCCTATTATTCTCAATAAATCTCACAATTTTCAGACGAAATCGGCGTGCTCGTCAGAAATAAGATCATTCCTCTTCCCGAAGCGGCTTTGGCTTCGTTCATCTACTTCAAAAAATAGGTTCAAGATTCAATGGTTGTTATTACTGAACCGGGATTGTCCTTGACAGTTGAGACTGACGAATCAGATATCGCCATCGACGCAACGTTAAACCAGAATGGACGATCAGTTGCATTTTTCTCCAGAACTCTAACACCGTCCGAATATAAGCTTTCTTATGTAGAAAAAGAAGCTTACGCTATTGTGGAAAGATTAAAAAAATGGGAGCATTTTCTTTTGAGCCACCATTTCAAACACATCACGGATAAACACCTCCTATTCTTTATGTCCCATCAAAAACAAACGGGGGAAATCAAGAACGAGAAAATACAGCGTTGACGACTCGAACTTTCTAACTCTCAGTGTGATATTCTCTACCGTCCTGGCTCTGATAACCGCGTGGCTGACATTCTATCGCGCAATTTTAACTGCACAATCTCGCGTGCTGCCGATCTCAAAACACTTCACGAATCATTGTCACCATGATTGTGCGCGCATGTTCCATCTAGTACGTGCACAGAATCTACCTTTCATTCTCAAGGATGGCAAACGGATCATTGTTCAGTGCAAACTTTGTGCTGAAACCAAACCCCGTTTATTCATTCCACCACACATAACTCTGATAAAACCTACCGAATCATGGATTTTAAGGGGCCCATTCTTTTATGCTCAAAGAACAGATTCATCCTGACAAGTATTGATGAATTCTTCCGCTTTCCAACTGTCTATCCGTGTGTACTAACACTTCTTCGTCCACAGTGATCAACTGCCTTACGAATATATTTCCCATTTTTGGTTTAACTTCATTCATTCATTTTGCTCGTGGATCTACTTTCAGTTCGAAATAATTAATTTCATTCCTCCACGATGAGGGTATCGAAACCAGGCGTACTACAACCTGTAATCCATAGTCTCACGGGTTCAACGAACATACGAATGGTATCATTGAAGTCGAAAGACCGTGGCACTGAACAGTGGGGAACTGCTACAAGATGTGATTCATTCTATACGACTTTTACCTTGCACTGCGACCAAATGTACCCTAAACCAGCGAATGTTCTACCATAACGGCAGAGCTTCCAAGGGTCTTGTCTTACAAGGTTAATTAGTGAATTTCAACAGTCCTCCTCCGAAAACAAAACCGGACGTTGAAGTATGGTCCCAAAGGCAACATTCGATTTAGTTGCTCGTAACGTTATTTGCAACAGGCTTCTACCCAAGGGAGTACCAGGGAAACACGTGACGTGATTGTGTGCGTTCCGTTTTGTCCTGTGGTTCCAAAATGTGACCTGTCCACAAGGAAGACAGAAACAGACTTGTCGTGTTTGACCACCGTTGTTTCCGCCAATTAGCCCACATCAAGTAAATCGATCGCGTGAGCCCTACGCAGTCCGCCGATGCCTAATCCGGAACACTGAGAATGTACGATCAACTGGTCACCTAATCACGTCGCACAGCCTACGATGGTTGAGTCACGTACTCCGTATGTCAGCTGATCGTTTACCGTACCAGACATTGTATAGTGAGACCATCAACAGATTTGTGAAACCGCGTGGTGGTCAAGCAACAACGTTGGAACGAAACGTGTTCCACTGATCAATGTCGGTAGGTGTCGCCTGCTTAGCTACTGGGGTTTTTGTGATCATTCAAATCGCTGGATGGAAACGTTATCTGAGATTGCAGTGTGCTGTAATCAATGGCGTACCCGCATTCATACCATTTTTTAGATCTCTTGTTAGCATTTTTCAACTTTTTTAACTTTTCATTTCTATGGTACTCCACGTCACTATTGAGGTGAGCGGCAGTTCCAGCCAAAGTAGTTTCTGATGAGACTCATAGCTGATGTGATGACGATGATGAGTATGTACACTTCATATAAGTGGACAAATCTGGCAACAACTTCAAAAGTTTCCGTTCGTTTAAGAGGGTTTTCAAAACGCACTGCACATATGCGGTCAATCATAAATATATGGTAACCTCATCGACTTCAATGCGTTTTCCCGTTAACCAGCGTTGCTGACCAGGAGTGAAACTAGGGAGCCGTCCAAGCACAGAAAGCAGTACTCATCACTGTTACCCGATATAAACAAAAAGATTTTTTTCATCCTCTCCCAAGTTACTGTCTGGCAGTTTTGTTGGCTTTTGCAAACGACAATCACTGTAGTAAACAATGTCCTTTGCGATGGGAGTGCGTTCATCACGAGAGGAGCATAGGATCAAAACAACACAGCAACCACGTGCAAAGCATTTTTGTTGTCCGTTTGAAATTCGAAATCCTGTGAAATGCAAGTATCAACGTGGCTTGAACAATCAGTCTATTCGCACCCCGAGGCAGGCTAAATTCCGTGAATGAACCGGGTACGCAAGTAACAGGCTAGGACAAACAGCAAGCAAACGATGTGACCATCAAAGCCATTGAGTTACCCAATTAATAAGCAAATGCTTACTTCAGGATGAAACTGCTGTTCGGTTCTCGTATGACAGCACACACATGCATCACCTGCCTCGCACAACCCACTATCTTGCCATTCGTCACCCGGACGAACGGCCGGACAGGGAGTGCTTCGATAATGCGAACGATCTGGTGCTCTTCGTTTGTCTTTACCATTGTGATAGAAAGGACACGAATAGCCTTGTCGACACATTCGAGGAGGCTTTTTGCACAATTCCGTTTTATAACAAGCGAGCACGTGGAACATTTCTGGAAACAGAGAAAAAACATAAAGGTGCTCACAAAGCAGATGAATCACACGAGTGTCACACGAGAGTAAAAAATTTGGAAACTTGAAAGACGGAATAGATACCCCACAGATATGAAGAGAAAATGTTTGAGCAAGCAAACACCGGCATGTTCTCAATCGATTGCGTTGAGATTGTGTAAGTTTGAACAGTCTGCCAGAATGCAGCCCATGTGTGACCATGTACGCCATATGATAGCGAGCATTAACACAAGAAAACGGTAAACTGGTGGTGTCCAGCTGAAAGGAGACAAAGCTTCATTTTACGTTCACTAAGTTTGGATATAGTTTAGTTTCCATTACCAACAGACGGCGTCCTAGAGAAGTAACCGATAGGTACATTTGAGCTATGCAAACGTAGAAACGATACTCGTCAACACAATTGCCTCACGAAAGCGTGGCCGGAGTTTTAATTCAGGTAGTGGCACGGATGTGCACTACTGACGAGGTCCAATGAAAATGAAACTCGACTCTAGTGTTTCTTTTCGAACGGGGCCGACTGGAAAGTCTATAGGAAAGCGATAGCTGCGATCAATTGTGAGTGATGTTCTACCTAAATTTATCACCGTAGTCACGTTTGGTGGTTTGATTAGGACAAGAAATCAGGAAGCACACCAGAGTGGCTACGCCCCCCCGGCAGGTCAGCGTGAGAAAATGTTAACCCGCCTCGAATTAGTGTTCACTTAAGATGAAATCTGGCAAAAAGTATTTTGTCGTTATCGTCTCGCCGCACATCGTATGCCACTGACTCGAGTTACGATATTATTGCTGAGTTCTCGAAATACAGACCAAAAGATTACACCTGGGGCTATAATCAGGTTGCTCAGTTGATAAGTACTGATTTCAAAACTTACAAGAGGTGGTGCTTGAATCATCATCCTAATATCCAGCTCGTACAGTCTCATTACCGGTGCTTAATAAATCGCGACTTTTGGACCATAAAGTTTGGTTGGAGCTCAAATCCCCAAACCAAACGTTCTGGATGGGAGTCCTATATCAACTATTCCGGAATCAGCTTTGGCCAAGAAGGAAATAAAGTAATAATGTCATATTCTACTTTACTTACCGTTCCACTTAGGGTCTTCGCTGAGTACTCGCTCCTTTTCCAGGCTGGCGGGTAAATTGACTGTAAATTTTGAAGAGGTATCTTGGACTTCACGAATATCATAAACAGGCAACCGGATATCATCCGGTCCATGAGCAAAAGCGCAGTGTAGACCATTCTTCACACAAGCACCGCTTTCTGTTGTCTCGTATATGCAATTGCCCGTCTTGAAATAACGTGGGTGATAGCGTCGTTCCGTGTCCCCAGCATTTCGATGGGCATAAGGACAACTGTGAATAACGACATGAACATTAAGTAACGGTTAGTGAATTCAATCACAGAAGGTCCCGAAGTAAAGTAGTAAAACACACCAAAGTTCTCACCCAGATTTAAATAGTCGCGACAACTACTGTCAAGCATACCGTTGCCAGTATGAGTTAAGGTTGTCTGCAATACTCCTACAGTTTGTCTGAATGGTCTATATATAGAGTAGTCCACCGTAGGATGTCCAACGCTCCGTAATCTAAGAGCCCAACATCTTACTATACATCAACCGCCATGAACGAGTACTATAAGTGGTGTTCGAAGTCAAATTACAAAACGTCAGTTTTTACAAGACTTACCCACGCTTGGTGTATGTCGATCTACGTGTACTAATCTAATACAGTTCCACTCATTCAAAACCCTACAATCTCCGGAACTGCCAGGTGAAATATGGAATCAAACAAAAAGAAAATGAAAATCAAATTATGCCAAAATTGCGTTTTTTAGCCATTAAATCATCAACTTATCTGGATACTGCGAAACTACCCAAAAGAGATGTTTGCAAAACTGAGGTTCGAAGCAAGCAACAGATAAGTAGTGATCAGCGTCCTTATCATTAACGTAAACTCGCTCTCAAAGTGGTAAAGAAATTGCTCAACATGTAAGGCATAAGCGGAGAGTAGCGATGACCAATACACTGGATACTGTTACTGTCCGAGTCTGATGTAGCGCACCGAGGGATTTCAAGAGAAACAAGGTGACTAAATCTATACAGACACAGTTCACCCTAGGGAGTAGCCAATTCCACATGCGTCCAAAATTACGCACTATTTTTTATTACTTCAGCAATAATGATTACAAAGATCCAGTAAGTTTGGCCTGAGGCAATCGGGAAAAAAACCACCAACACACAAACAATTGTTTTTGAATATAACGAATTTGAAATAAATCATACAGTACAAAAGATCGATAGAAAAATAACAGCTGATTATAGCGATTACGTGCGCACGAATAAAAAAGTAAACATCGAAAATTGAGTCATCTGAAAGACAGGCAAAACATTGTTTAGTGGTGTGATCGCTGATCACGAGAACAAAGTGTGATGATGAAAAGGTAAGGTGAAATAATTTGTGATCTAATGAAACGATATGAGGCACGTGATGTGTTCATACTGAAATAAATATTAACAGCAACCACTTTACTTTCTAAAGGGAAAATCTTGCGTTAGAAATTCTCGAGAGAAAAACAACACAAGACCCAGCAGAATATAAACGCCTCAAGCTTGAAATCCACGCCTTCCCTTACAAGGTAATATATTAGATCGTTATTATTATCACCACCGTCATCAGAGCGGCTAAGATATTGTCAAGAGGAGCAGATTCTGACAGGTGAATTATCAGAGTTTATTCCGTCCTACGCCGAAAAAATTGCACCACAGTGCACTCGTGAGATGGCAACAGATTAGAGCAAGAACATTTTCCCAAAATAAGAGGTTTCGGTCCTAATTCAGTAACAAACGTAGAACGTCGTCAGACCTCCGTCAAATGCTCAAGTAGTTCGCTCTGAGCAACCCAATTTCGAAGTGCGAGTTCACGGAAACATGCATCAAACATAACAGTATAGTTCTAGTGACGCATAACGACCGTAATTATACCGGGTATCCACAGTGTTTCACTAACAAGAAGCAATACAGTACAGAAACCCAAGTGGCTCCGAGACTTTCACTTTCCTATTGTTTAGTACGGTTTTGTCTGTTTGTGTGTTTTAACACAAATTAACACATGCACTCAACATAACAAATCCGATGATGCAATTGAGTGCCATTCTGTCAGGCCACTTCGCTGACGCACCGGTTGGTCAACATCAGTAGATTGTGGCCTTCCGCGGGTAATTGGTTGGTCTCGTATTGAAAAGTTGGTCCGATCCGAGGTCCTTACATACACCATTATCAACTAATCAAAGGGATATTGGTTTGCCACAAATTACGTTTGTTAGAAAATAAAGCAAATATGGAGATGGCATTCCACGGTGCGGCAAAAAATGTGAGCGGGCATTCACGCAAACTGGTCTTGAAAATTAACACTGGCCTATATTACAGTAGCATGAGAATTTTGTGCTTGGAGTACATAAGTATTGTTTAGTTAATCCCATTGAAAGATAGTGAATTCACATAACTAAACTGCGACCATGAAATACGCCCTCAATTTTTCACACTACAAAGCTCCTGATGGGTGAAATAAAGGCTGAATGCCGTTAGCCTGATCGGTTAAGATCACAAACCATTTAATAGTAACAAACATTTGCCGCAAGAGTGGTTAGGAGGCAACAATACGCGTCAAGTAACGGTCTGACCACTTACAGCAAATACAGATCGCTTACTACATGATCAAGTACTGACAGAATTTTCATTCTAGATACTCTGTGTGGACCACCGAGAATTATCCTGAAAAACTAAACTCCGATCAAAATCGACTTCTGTGAAAATTATTTTCCTATTAATATTGACCACTCAAACAGATCGAGCGTTCAGAATGATCAGTTTCATTGGTTCAATGGTTATTTATTATCACATGCCTCGCAACAACAGCCAGAAATCTGTGTACGCCCCAATTGTTTTTTTACTTAAAGTTTGAACAATTGCACCAGTAGACACGAGATACCCACATCGTTAGAAGAATTAATTCACACAATAAGCAAGAACAGTTATGAACGGTTACGAGCCAAACATGCCACATTGATAAGTAGCTCTGTGTAACATAAAAGTGTATCTTACATTCACACTACCTCGCTTGGAACGACAGCAACAAAGCTGGCTTCATGTCAAGTATATCTGTGTATCTCTGAAAACACTTCCATGAGTCCACGCCAAAAATACTTCTGCGTATATAAGGTGGTTTCAAATAGACATCTAAAAGGATATTGTGACGTGTTTCGCTGGTTGTGAGAACGAAGATGATCCATGCCTATACTGTTGGATAACCGTAAGCATGATACCTTTTAAACCCTGGAGGTGCAAACATGACGTGCCCAACCAAAAATAAAACTGATATGAAGAGCAATCTTACAGGATGATACGCATGTCAACACCGGACTGAATGGCGGAGAAAAAGAGCAAGGCTATACAGTTCGAAGGTACGCGAGAGTTCACTACCGCTGCTTACGCCGACGGATTACCAGAATATGTGGACAAACGTACTCGAGAGACCGGCCGGTTCTGTGGGAATCGAGTAAACAGGAAATTTATCGCCGAATGAGCGTTCAAAAACAAACGTTGAATACAAAAGGTAGACTGGCATACCGTCGTAGGTTGATAATAATATATGGATGTACCAGAGGTTTGCTGCTTGAGTAGAGCGTCACGATAAGAGTGAGAGACTGTCACAACTATGTGCGTCTCAATAACGTTACATCACGAGAATCGTACCGCCACATGAGGAGAAGTACTCCTATGCATGAAGCGCCCTTGGCGCACCTCAGCCACAAAAATACGTGAAAAGGAAGTAGTCAATTACGGATGGATTTACCTAGTGGAGGTCACCATGAAATTTGAAACAACCACGTAGCCTCAGATTATAATGCTATTTTTACATGTTTCCGTCAGTCGTTTGCACTGGTTTTGCGCGCTTGTAAATAAAGAACAGTAAACTGACATTCCACTGAACAAGCTGTAGGAAGCACTTGTCCATTAGCTCTGATAGTCGGATTATTCAGTCCACAGAAATGACTTGAGACATCGGGAAGACAGCAACTATCAAGAAGGCGTGCTGCAGAAAAGTACATTCCGAAGGAGCTAAGTGATTACGGTGTAAACATATTTCTGTAACACCGGTGAACTTTGTAAGCAGACACTGCTCCATCCCACCTAGTACTGATAACCGTCTAGAACGATTTCACCAAAAGTGGGGGTAAACAGAGAGGATTGTCAGGAAAGACAGTCGAAAAAGACTAAGCAGCTGTCGTTTATAAATAACACGGCAATATCGTGAGATTCATGATTGCGTTGTTCGCCTAACGAGTCTGCTTAAAGCCACGCATAACGAAGGTTGTCAATGTATCACGAGCTTGTAACTGATGAAACGCGCCAGTCATAGGGTGCCGCTTCAGTTTTACGAGCCGTCCAAAAGGAGGGATGAGTAGGGTACATCCGAGGCCTTATAATGCTTGAACAGCTTTCTGACGGATGCACATATATATGATCAGTAATCAATCTGACGAAACGGTCAGGTCGTATGTTCATGAACATACAAGTTTTTATGTTTTGCGTCGACAGACTTCAACCGATGTGCCGAAAATGAAAGAGCAGAGGTAATTACGAACTAGAACCCAACAAAGTCATCCTCAGTTTCAGAACTTAGTGCGATCACTCATCCCGGTTTGATCATAAAACTCAGCCTCAACGTCAACAGGGACACATGGACAGCACTTACAGCAATGAATCAAGCGAATAACGACCGTGAATTCGCATGTAAGTATCTAGAAGCAGCGTACATCAAACTCCGGACTTGTATTTGCGGGAGCATTTTCTTCTTCAGCGTGTCAGGGCAAAAGCACTGTAGCTCCAACATTCATCGATCACCTTAGTTTCAGAATTCAATTATCGTATGAAAGTACAAGGCAAGCGAAAACAACAGAAAGGGGAAATTCACGGTAGCGGAATAATACTACCCTCCAGAGGACAATAACTTATGACGCTCACCACCGGTCGAGTATGCAAACAGATTCAGTTAAGGAACCCAACTCATAGCATTTGACGAAAGTCTGCTTGCGAGACAGCAAGAAACGGGGTTTTCATATAGATTGAACATCACCCACAATTGATCGGAGCTGTCGCATTCCCAGTAACTGTGTCTCCTCTCGAGGCGGTCGGGCAACCTGATCATTACTCACAAGCGAAAGTGGTTGAGTGTTCACATACGATAATTCCGTCGTGCCTAACGTGAGGTCAATGGCGCAGTGGTAAATACGGTTGCCTAATGAACAGCGTGTCTGTGGTTCAAGTCCCGGCGGCAGTGGCGATGATGTGCACTACTGACGAGCTCTAATGAGAGCGAAACTCGAGTCTAGTGCTTCTGCTGTTCGAAATTGGCCGACTGGAAAGTCTATGGGGACGCGACAGCTGCGATCAATTGTGGATGACGTTCAATCTACATGAAAATCAAAATCCCCTACTACTCATCAGTAAACGGGGTTTTCTTAGGGAACCTCGCCTGTAGCAGATGGCGACAAAAAATCTCAGTCGCTTAGCAATGAGGAAATGGTTTGGCCTGAGAAAACGATGAACAAAACAGTCTCGTATGACTTTGATTACTGACCCATAAAAGACGTGTTCAAAGCTACATCAGACCACTGAATGGTAGTCAAAAGTTCCAAACCGTATTGGACAAGTCGGAGAACACGATCAGTCGTCCGGCGACCGGATCGCCCTTTATCTGAGAGTGACAACGTTAACTACCTCCTTTCTTAATATAACGGTAACAGTGCTGCAGCTATAAAAACAACATTCACCTAAACTCATAGGATTATGCTTCACTACTCAAGCAGTCCAACGTAATCAGTAGTGCGATATACAATGAGTGAAACCGTTTATCATCTAACTCCTCCATCATGGTTTGTCCGACATGGGTGCAACTGGTAAGCCCGGCTATGATAAGGAAGATGTGCCAGTAGTCTATTTTTAGCGCCCTAAATTAACAGTTTAATCATCCAACAGCTAGCAAGGAAGACAGGGAAATACGCATTACCAATTTCGTCGTATACCGTTTGAGGTAACCAAAGGTGCCACATCAACAAACTAACTGTACTTACCGTAAACGCAAAAGATCAAGACAAAAGTACAAAAGCATCATTCGACGTGGCCAAAATGTGCGGTGTAAAAATTAACGAGAAATCTTAATAAATAAACCCAACATAATACAATACTTTACATGGAATGATCAAACCATACACTAAAACGTAATAACCGTTCCCGTACAAAGCATCAAATCATAACAAAGCGTAGTGAGCTTACTCGAATATTAATCGCCATGGAAACCCCACTTTTCAACCAAATTTATCCGCTGTTCAAGAGTCAAATTCTCCTTCTCTCTGCAAGTCACCAATTGAACAAAAATGACCCACAGAAAACCATGCTGACTCGCTATCGAGCCCCAACCATCCGTCGCTGAAGAGCCTGATGTACCGAACACTGCCTTCGCTACTACCTAAGAAAATCGAACATTCGTAATTTCCTTCAGAACTCAGTCACCGAGTGAACGATTTTACAGTTCTGTCAGGAAAATCCACACTACCGTTGATATAATCAAAAGGTGGAGACATTATGTGTTGACAACCCAGCTCCAACCGACTACTGATCATAAATCTGTTACTTTTACGCACGACGTTAGATATAGAAAGACTGAATCGATATAACAGAGAAACAACAACTCTATGGCTTACATGTTTTACCGCCACAAAACCATGGAGAAGAAATAAACCTTAATTAGGACGCGAAATAAGAAGATTGAAAGGGATCCAATCACTACAAAACATCTATGTTTATATTCAAAACATTCAACATCAGGTTGTCCACACTCTGCATACAAACGACGGTGTAAGTGAAAGTAAATTACCAGCAGTTTTCACTATCCGGCGTTATGAAATGCACTTATTGGACAGACAACTCAGACAGACAGCGGTAGAATTTACGTCATTTGGCACGATTAGTCATCTTCTCCTTTGAAATTTTAAGTCATCGACTCTGAGTTGCGAAGGTCTCAGCCCGAGTGATGAACCTCATCTTCATTATCGACAGCAATGTATCAGTGGTTCTCACTTATGCCTGACTACCACAACGAACCTAGCCTACAGTAGCTAACGTTTTGATAATAAACTTCATTCCACCGCACCAAAGCAGCATTTGTCAACCTCGCATATTGTGTCAGTAGACCGAGGGATACGCAGTGTTGAGGGTAGCACATTTAAAGTGTTAGTGAGGAACCTTACTTATAACTCACCAAAGAATATCCGCTTGTAGTTGCCTGTCATCCATTCCTCCGGCGGTGAACATGACTCACGTCTTCCACTTTGAAGTGTCAAGCTTCGCTTTGCAATCGCACAGTAGTATAGCCCTCACAGTTGTTCTATATAAGCGACGCTTAAGCTTCAAAAGTGATGCCTCTACGTCGCTGGAGATGTTCTAGTTTAGCTAATACTGTCATATGTTTGGGTGTGGAACTTGAATTTAAATTCCTATATGACCGCACTGACTGCGTAACTTCCTGGATTTACGGACAGAATGACTAGTCACAATTGCAAACAAGTCCAAATGAGTTTGAAAGCCATGTCACTGCAATCAGTAGAGGCACAAGCAGATAAAATGAAGACATTTCTAAGGATATGACGTCTAAAGATGATCATATGAGAACCTATCAGGTGGACAGCACAATCTAATATTGATGGGGACTCAATTCGCGGACGGGAACGCAGCCTCTGTGATGAGTACTACCAAATTCAGCCTAACAGTTAGCCGTGGAGTCACGTGAAGCGTGCAAGCAGTAGCGAGCAGACGGTGTGGATTCCACCAGTTAGACAAGTTGACGACCACCCTGGATTCCAGGTTCTGAAATGCAACAGACGGTGACCGTCAGTGAGTATAACGTCCGAGTGAGGGTCCATTGTTGACTTGCCTCGTTTTAGGTGAGAGACATGAGCCACCTTCACGTGTAAGTGACGCGACAATTAGCCAGTGCTTATTTTGGAACGTCAGGGATTGGCAATCAGTCAACTACTTGGCCTGCACAGGCTGTGATGGTAAGGTCACACACTCGGTATACTAGCTGAGCGTTTACGACACACTTTATTATTTGCTGAGATCATCAACGGTTGGATAAAACTAAGCGGTGGTCAACCAACGACATGGCCACGTAAAACGAGGGCTCTGTCTATTCAGTTGAGTAGGTGGATGACATCTGCACAATTGAGATCTCGGTGGTTACTCCAATCGCCGTTTAGAAACGCTAACCGAGATGATAATCAGCCGCTGTCAGAGGCGCGACAACATTCAAAATATCTCAAGCTCTTTCGTCCAACGTCATTTTGAAAATAATTAGTAATTATTTGTAACACTTCTTAAAGTCTCTTCCACGACTCTGTTGCGGTAAGCGGCATCTCAAGCTACAACACCTTTTGATCAGGTCCATGGTCATTATGAGGGAAGGAGTGAATGAATGGGCTTGGAAGGGCTCTGAGAACTAAACTGGATGGGACAGCGGAAAGAGGTCAAATGGTAGTACTGATAGTAGCAGCCAAAGCCGCGGTAACTGCAACAACAACAGCAGTAGCTAACATACGTCTATCCGCTCGGATTCATGTTGTACAGCTACTCGATTCATACTGCGAGAACAAAGCGCTATAGAATCAATAACATTTAGAGGATCAAAAATTAAAAATGACAGAACTGAACAGTAGCATTTCAAACTTAGACAGGTTTGCTGTGGGGTAACGCGCAGAAGAAAGCCAGGTAGGTATTATGTATGTAGGTATTGGCCGGCTGGACACAAAGGCCTCACTCACACACCTACTAGTCTTATTCCTTCGAGTTTACACCGGAAACGTGGTGAGTGGTGCAGCGCAAGCCACTTGGGGTGCTGGTTTAAAGTACAGACGTCTTTTGGCTTCGGTCACTGTGAGAGGCTAATCAGTTCCGGATGTCACCGACCAGGTATTATGTAGGCATTATGAATCATCGACTAACGTGTATTTCAAAGATAACTAAGTGGTGCTTAGAGGTTACAACACACACACGTTCTAAAACCACCTCCACTTCGTTGGAAGGGTGAAATCCATTATCACACTCTGTTCAACATGGTTTAAGTTGGAGCCAAGGATGTGTAACCCTTACTAAAGCGCGGTCCCCATCACGATATCAAGTATTTGTTTCAATGGACCGCTTCCATTAGTCGGCTGGTCGATTTCAGCTCGTAAAAAAACAAAAGCGCAACTACTAAGGATGGTAATTTGCACGCATTCTTACGGCCTATGTGAATGCGATCACGTGGTTTAGTGAATACACATTTGAAGCCTCTACACATGTCGTCAGTTCGATTCCCCAAATGTGTGTGATGCTGACGAGACCGAACGATGTCGAAACAGTTGACTACCATTTTGCTGGTGGTCACCGTGGCTTCAGTGACCTTATCCGTCGCTATCAAGTAGTTCCGTCAAATACTTTCGGTATCTAGTAGACCGTCCTGAGTGAATTCAGATGTCAATTCCCGTACACTCTCAATAACTTTCAATCAAAAACAGCTCAGAAAAGAATGATGAACCGATCATTAATCTATATCAAATGATACATAAATCACGTTTTTCAATTTCCTCCCCTCAACTACCGAATCGCAGTCGCACGTTGAACAGATCCTAGTTCGCGCCAAGTCGCTTGTTCTGTTGATGACTACACAACCTCGTCGTCAGCAAAGTGGAGGTAGATCGCGAGGAAGGTCGATGAAAACATTGTGTGAGTGCCGTACAGGCTGTCCGGTTATATACCAACTGACTCTGGTGACGTTAAGACCGCCTAGTAGGACCTAGTCGTTCTCAACAAGCCGACAAATAGCTCTGGTACAGTCACTGTGACCGGAAATGAAAGCAACCAGATCAGTCGCCTTGGTGAGGACAAATCTCGTTCAGCTAAAAGGAATGGATTGGTATCGAATCTCTTGGATAATGGTGGGCGGCAGCTGCAACCGGGTGATGAGGGCGAGCTATTCTCAGGCAGCATTGGTTTGAGACATGATGCGCGCGTTACTATCATTTTCGGTGCCCTTTTGCCGAATCCAGACCTGGTCCAGGGCAGATCGCGGATGTTAGCTACATCGGTCAAGGCTGTATGCAGGGCCTAGATGAGGATCACGCGAAGGTATCCTTCAGTCTTCCTCATAGTGGCTGCTGAGAAATTATCCGGAATCCCGTACTCGGGTAAACGAATAGGTCACCTCAACGCCACCGAGCACGTCCCCAGGCTGCAGATTGGGGAACGGCCTTCCACGTGGGGACATACTGTGAAATAAGCGTGGAGCTCTCATCGAATAAGCAGACGGGGACAGTGAGCGGTAGTACAACCACGAGAGTATCAAGTGCCTCAAAGAGAGCACATGGGCTCCCGGGCAGCATGCTCTCCTTGTGGCTAGCAGACATCTTCAGTCCCTGCCAACCATTAGCAAATCCCGAGGTAGGCGTACGCATCACCTCGATGACCACCATTTCCCATGGGTACTCAAGATACGCCGGGTACATTGAATGTTTGGACCCCATTCAAAGGACGCATGAACCAATTTGGTCACCGGCAACAAGAGACACGCGTCTCAACAGCCCTGTCGGTTCTGGACAGACCTACTACATCAGATCCGCCTCCGCTGGTGAATCCTCGGACTGCCATATTGCTTCTGTTGCAACCTCCTCTGTAGAATGTATCAGGCATCCTGAATAGATGAATGCCATCCGAACGGCGTAAGAACCGAACCACTAGTGGTCATCGGTCCCCAGTGGAATGCGAATTTTGTGCTTCGCCCTACTTTCTCGTGGTTTAGGTTAATTTCGAACCAAATGCTCCGTCTGGGGCCTGTCAAGCGGCATGGGCAACCGAGAAATATTCTGCCCCTATAAACGTACATTAATTGTCAATTTTGTCTTGTCTTCTTGTCACGAATTTTTGGCTGAGATGCCATCGGTCAGCTTTGTTCTTATGTCACAGTTTATTGCATCAAACACCAATTCGTCTCTTCTTGCTGTTTTCAAACAACTCTACATTTGGTGACACCCTAATCTTGTTTCTTGCACACACCAGACAGTTGCCTCATTTGCCACTCGCGGAGGAAGTCATAACCAAAACGATATGCTAAACACCAAGGTTCCTTTGCTTGAAGGACACAAACAGCTACTCGCCACTCTTACTGTTTAAACACTCATGCAAATAGGTCAGCAGGCAACTTTTGCACGTACTTTAGAGTCTCTGGATATCGACATGCGTTTTCTAGCTGAAACACGGTTTTGGGATTCTAGTGCAAAACCACAGCTTCAATCTCCGTCAACCGCTTCAACATGCGCATACAATGTGCACCTGTCTGAAGACTCTGCGGTTCAACCCACTGGCCAATTCGTTGTTAGAATTGCCGCAAGCGCATACGCAGAGAAAGCGTTGCTTGACTGGATTCCCGTCAACAGCCAGTTTTGCGCTGTCAGACTCGAAGGTACGGTTAGAGCATCGAGAGACGCCCATCGCAAACACTGTGTGTTTGTTGTTACGGCATATGCCCCCACAGATTGTAGCTCTGACGAAGTCAAAGAAGATTTCCACCACCAGCTCACCAACCTTTTCCACACTGCCCGGCGTACGGACATCGTAGTTGTGGCTGGAGACGTGAACACTCATGCAGGCGGGCTAAACGCTGATGAGCGTGGTGGCCAGCACTCTTACGGTATTCGTCGAACAAACAACGGTGAACGTTTCTTGCAGCTCTGTGCGAATAACGGCCTGTTTCTGGCAAGTACTAATTTTCGACGTTCTGTGCGTCAATGCACTGCCTGGAAACCTCCATCACCAAGTCAATCGTGAACACAGATTGACCACATGACCGTCAGCTACCGGTTGCGTGGCTGTTTTTAGGATTGCAAGTCAACCTGGAGCACCTGTGTGGACTCCGATCCTCTATCGACATGTACCAAGTTCGCACTACGCATTGATGGGAGGCCACTTCACCATCAACCACAAACTGGGTACAGGCACTTCACCTTTAACAGTGTGCGCCTGCCTCTACTCTAGATCTTCACCCATCAGACGAAACTGAAGCACACTGGGCACATATACAGCATGCAATGTATAAGTATGGTGCTGCCTCGTGTGGTATTATTGTTCGTTCAGCTGCCAACCACTGGGTTTGCATGAGATCACTAGAACTTCCAGACACTCGCCGGAATATTCTATCTAACAGCGAGTATACCTCGACCCGCTAGGCTACTCACACAGAACTCCGGAAACAATTACGAGGATCGCGAGACCTTGTGGAGACAACGTGCCATCGAGGTGGAACAAAAAGCTGCCGACAGGAATCCTCGGAAGCTTTTCTATCTCATCCGAGCAACTGGTAACAGAATGCTAGTTGTGAGCTGGGCAATCTGCGAAGTCAATGGTGAGCCTACTGATAGCTTGCAACGACGTGTTGGGCGCTAGATTGAAACTTTCCAATAGCAGTTAAACTGGCCATCTACGCCACTGACTGAACCTCCAGGCTTTGACGATGCTCATTGGTCTGTTAACATTTATCCGCCACCGGAAACAGAATTCTCTCGACACCGCGTTTCTGCAACTTCACAAGACACTTAGGCTATACAAACCCCCTCTTGCTCATTTTGTAGATCGAGGTCTAGCCACAGTTAGTGATCTGACGGCTCTGCTCTGGACACTATAGGTCGGTGAAGCTATTTAAATGACTGCGGTTTGGCTAACATCATCCTTACTTTTATGAAAGGCTCACACACTTCGTGTGCAAATCACAGAGGGATTAGTCTGATTCATATTGCGTCAAAGTTGCTCCCAGCTATTGTACTTCGTAGACTAGATGAAACGCGCGAAGAACATATCCATGAGGAGCAAGCTGGGTTTCGCCTCGGCCATAGCTCCATTGATCACACCTTCACAATTCGTCAGATGCTTGAATTCCGGTAATCATACAGAAGGCCAACAGTTGTCTTCTTGGACATCAGAGGGGTATTCGATATGGTTGAAAGAGCTGTGGGGCTGCATATCGACGATGGGTGTACCTGAGAGGTATAAAAACATCCCGAAAGTAATCTGCTGTCAGATCCCGGACCGGGCTATGGCTTATGGCTGCCCATATTCGACCTTTGGCATCTCAAGTGATGTGGGACAAGGTCGTCCGGCCTCCTCTTTCAACTTTGCGGTAAACAAGATTCTAGGGTGTCCTGACAAACTGCGAATCAGACGAAGTGGATATGCTTCCAGGCACTCAATCTCGGGATGTAGAGTACGCAGACAAGATCGCCCTAATCTGCGAGGGCTCATCGGGAGCCCGGAACATCTTAAACAGATTGGAAGCTTCAGTTAATCAGTTTAGTATGGTCTCTGCATCCACCAAGCGCAACGTGCTGCTGTAAGATTGGTAGGGCTTTGTGCTTGCACTCACCCCTGGTGGTGAGACGTTGAAGACAGTCGAGAAGTTCACGTACATTGGGGACAGCATCGGGGCTAGTGGGAAGTTTGATGAGACCACAAATCGCATAACAAAAGCTTGGTTGGCGTTCGCCAACTTACGCCATCTGTGTCGTCCGCAAGATCTGTTTTTCTGTGAAGGGTCGAGTGCACGATGCCATTGTGAAAACAGTCCTACTGCACGGCCCCGAAACCTGGTTCATTCGCGAGCAAACTACTCATACAGTATCTGTTTTCGACCCTCGGCGTCTCTGAAGCATCAGTGGTGTATGATGGGAGCACCGTGATGAAGTTCACCGACGTGTCTTCGGAACAGATAAAGTCTGTCGACTCTTGAGCATACCGATCTCGTCTCGCATTTTGAGAATGTCAACTCACTGCCTGCCACATCATTTCTCATTTGCAAGCGGTGGTTTAAGCTGGAAGCAGCAGTCTGGTGGTCAGTGTAAGACTTGGGTTCAGGATATGAAGGCAGTGACTATGAAGCTTGCTTCAGCAGGGCGCTCCCGGATTCCTAGCTGCTGTCCGAAGTACAATGAATACCTCTGGTTGAGGACACCATCTAATGTAGCGAAGAACAGAAGTCAATGGCGCCTGCGTTGTGGATCTGTGTACGATTGCACTTCTTCATCGTTCTACATTTTTCCATCCCTTATATATAGCCAGAGCGGTGGCAAAGCGTAAGCATCAAACTAGCATAGAATGGAAGCTGACCTATTTAAACCCAGAGGATCATAAATAGCTCCTGGACTCAAATCTCGTAAACCATGCAGTGTGATGAACTAAAGGTTAAACAGGCACCGAATGGCAGTGAAGTCCATGGGTGTCAGACGGAACACTTTGAACATTTGTTCACGGATGAGGGATGTCCGCGAAAAGCTGAGACGTAGCTTGAGTGTCCACCAGGAGGCTACGTTACCTGAGACAGCTAATAAAGGGGGAACCACTTGTTTCAGGGAACACTAGCAACCCCTCCAAGCTAATCCGTACTACTAGACCAGGGTGTCTGTCTGCCAATAAAGTGATCAACGATGCAGACGGCATGCCCCTTCGTAAAAAGTCCTCAGTATTACAACGTTAAGCGGAACAGTTTGAGGACCGATTCAGTTGCCTTTTTTCTTTCCTGTAGTACCGTCAGGAACTTACAATGTAGCACCCTAGTCGACAGATTTCGAACAACCCACCAAATCTACGGTCCGCAATTGCATCTCTGATCTCAAACGCACTAGGGCTGCTGACCCCAGATCTCTTGATGCTGTCTTTAAGAGAAGGCGAGAAGGCGTTAGTGTGAGCCTTAACTCAGTTGATTCAACTTGTATGGGCGGCAGAGAACACCCCGTCGTAGTAGTCATTCGAAGAGAATTACCATATTCAAGGAAGGTGTCCGGAGCTCTTGCGAAAAATATAATGGAATTAGTTTGACTCTAATCATTACTAGGGTCTTGGTATCCAACAGACTCTGTGGACTCACTGCACCTCGGAAACAGACATCAAGGAAGGACAAACTGGGTTTCGTCATGGGCAAGGATGCATTGGTCAAATGTTTACTTTTCATCGAAGTCTGCTGCAGCGTCATACGTACCGTGGGCCAACAACTGCCGCATTCTTGGACCATAAAGGTACGTTCGACTCAGTGGATCGGTCTGCACTCTGATTCGCTCAAACGGGGAGATGTACCTACTGAGTATGTGAACATAGTATCGGCGATTCACTCCTTTACATCAGCTCACGTGAGCGCTTACAGTGAAATGTTTGGCTGTTTCACCATCAAGAGCGGCGTACCTGAAGGCTGTCCACTTTCAGTATTCTTGTGTAAACTGGTCACAGATGAAGTAAGTTGGGATTGCCTGCGAACTCACATGATCCCAACGTGGACCTCCTATCTGGTAGAAGACTGGCTGATCTTGATTATGCTGACAAGGTGTTGTCGTTTGAAAGTTATCAAGTATCACAAACAGCTATAAGATATTGGTATTAAATTTAGTACAAGTGAAGTCAAACAGTTTGGGCGTCGTGTTTAGCATGATACTGACAAATGGGTTGAGAATACCACAACGTTACGAGCAAGTTGTAATATTCCACGTTTCAACAACCTCAGGAATGCCGTAATCGACATTTATTTCGAACTGCTGAACATTCCGCAATGCACTATGCAACCGCAAAACGTAAGTTGCGTGTTCACGACTGCCGTTAAGATGAACGGTTCACGTTGGAGCTATAAAGGTTGTTGATCAGTTTGTGCACTTTGGAAGTTACAACAGCAGCGGTGAGGGTGAACGGAAAGAAGTGGAAGTTCGCAACTCCAAGATTATGACGCTATTCCCAAACCTAGGATAAGCAACACTACAACCGCCTTCACCTCCACCAGAAACTACTTTGGCTGGGTCCGCCGCCCACCTCAGCAGTGACGTGGAGTACCTTAGTAATGAAAAGTTAAAAAAGTTGAAAAATGCCAAAAGAAGATCTAAAAATGGTATGAATGCGGGTACGCCATTGATTACAGCACACTGCAATCTCAGATAACGTTTTCATCCAGCGATTTGAATGATCACGAAAACTCCAGCAGCCAAGCAGGTGACACCTACCGACTTTGATCAATGGAACACATTTCGTTCCCACGTTGTTGCTTGACCACCACGCGGTTTCATCAACCTGTTGATGATCTCACTATACAATGTCTGGTACGGTAAACGATCAGCTGACATGCGGAGTACGTGACTCAACCATCGTAGGCTGTGCAACGTGATTAGGTGACTAGTTGATCGTACATTCTCAGTGTTCCGGATTAGGCATCGGCGGACTGCGTAGGGCTCACGCGATCGATTTACTTGATGTGGGCTAATTGGCGGAAACAACGGTGGTCAAACACAAGTCTGCTTTTGTCTTCCTTGTGGACAGGTCACATTTTGGAACCACAGGACAAAACGGACCGCACACAATTATTATGTATGTTTCTTTTCACTAATAGTCAAGGGTCGTTTCGACGCCATAGGTCATACAGATTAGCAAAGGCAACTCGTGTCTTCGTTTTCCTAGCTGACATCACATCAACAATATTACAAAATGAAGAGATATTGCTACCCAAGTATGTGACACTGTTCACATTCCTAAGTGAATAGCATGCGATAAAGGAGGTATGAATGGGAATGTCCCAGTCCTGAAGCAGCACTTTGTATATTGAAAGTGTGAAACGCATTCTATACAAACCAGCTCGGTCATTCATCTCGTTCAACATGGTCTGCAGATCTTCGGCAGAGGGGCTAAGTGGGACAATGTCATCCGCATTCCTCAGGTCGGTAAACCTAGCGCCTGGAAGAAGTTGAACACCATGTCTGCTGGATTCCTGAAGTGCATCTTCCAGAATGTCGTCCATCACAAAAATGAACAGGAAGGTGGAGGTCGGACACCCCTGACCATAAACCCTCACCCTGTTTTCAGCGTGGGTCTACAGTGATCTCAGCAGATTCACGTGTTCCCCTGGTACTTCCCTTGGGAAGAAGCCGGTTGCAGATAACGAAAGCAGCCTTTCGATATAAGGAGACTACGACCGTTGGATATCTACAGGAGTACCAATGTTCCAAGATCCGTTGTGATCAACGCACTCTCGATCGAGTCGGAACCCTGCCTGTTTTTTACATATCTGACTTCCTTTGGGTTTAGTCACTAGACGCAATATAAAACCAGCGAGTAATTTGGGAACAACAGACACTAAACTGATACCTCTGTGGTTATTACGCAGACTTCGGGCTCTACTTTTGATAACGGGAATTACTGTCGATAAGCCCCAATCACGAAGTACTTCAGTTTTCCAAACCTTCCGGAGGAACTTTGTCAATGGCGATTGTGTTGCGAGTCTTTATGTGTATAGCTGTATCTGTTTCTGCTATCCCTAATTTTTTTCTTTGCACCGCTTTACACATTTCTTTCTTCTCATGTGATGGCACGTTTGCCATTCCCTGTGGTTTTATACGTGAAATATAACACGTTGTTAAGCCACCCACATTTCCTTTACACCTATTTCTCGTGAATGGCTTACTCTTCCTCATGGTTATGTGGCAGCAAAGCGTTGGCGCGAATCGTTGATATACTATTGTATTTGATAATGACAATGACACAGCACCATTATCCTGTCTAGAAAAATGTAAGTGATGAATAGGAAAAATAATGTACCGTAGTCTCTGGATGTGAGGTTTAGTAGATAAGACAGCCGACAGCACATTCACACACTTGTCTGATACAGCCCAATGACTAGTCGGTCTTAAAAATATGAACCGACTCACTGATCCCCACAAAGTGAACGAGATCACGGCCATCCGAATTGAAGAAATACAGGTTTGGCGCTTATTGAGACGAGTTATTTTAAATTTGATGTAACAGTTGACTGTCTCTAATTACCGAGAAAATAATCAAACTGAAACGACAGATGCGCATGGGACGATCGGCCGGGAAAAAACACGTTATATTTCCTAAGCAGTACCATAACCACCATTCAAGCTAACAATGTCGTTGTGTTATGGAAGCAGTTTACCGGTCATGAGCAACGAAGAGGCACACTGGTAACAATTCGCTGTTAATGACTAAAAGGCTGTCTTGTTTCGCTTCGATTTTTTGTACAGACCTCAGCGAACTTACATTAATCGCATACTCATTTGGCCAATACTATTGTCCATATCGAAAACCTTATGTTAAGTTATATTATCCTCATCTAATTAGTTGGTCGATGGTGTATCATGTTACGGTACGAAGAACCTGGAGTGTCAGACTTACAGGACTCAGAATAATAGCCGGTCAGGGGGGAAACACTTCACGTTAATGGCAGAAGAAGGTAAAGAGGGGAAGCAAATCAAAAGGCGTCCAAAAGATAAACTGGTGTAAGCCCCAGTCACATTGAGTGCTTTTGACTAATTCCAACCGGTAGAAAGTTACTAACTCTCGCACACATTTACCATCCGATTCATTACAAGTACTTCACGCCAGTGTTCGTATGAATTACATTGTGTCTCAAGATACCTAACGACTCAAAAAGATATGGATTCATTTTAATTTCCGCCCTATAAAATACCACCAACTTTGAGAGAAATTTCTAGTTAACTATCGGGATTGAGTTATTAGCAAATGCAAGGTAGTCTAGCTGTGTCAAAAAGTGAAGCGTTTAATAAACACATATAAACCAACAACACCCTCCAACGTGACGACAAGGCAGATGCAATGACCCTTCCAACGGTTTAACCAAGGAAAATAAAACCTGGAACGCAGTGATTGGGAGCAACTTTGGATTCGGTAATAAACAGTGACAAATTTTTAACAGATGCGCAGAGATCGCATCACATCATGGCTACCATGACCTTGGCAACACCACGGAAGTCTCGTTTATTGAAACGTAGCGCTCGAAAATGCAGAGCAAACCATTACATTCCGAAGTTTCTGCCCTAAAAGCAACACAACCAATTACAACTTGACTTTCCGAAAACTTTACGATAATTGTTTACATGCCTTTTTTGTAAAGGTTGAACCGAAACTTCGTAAGTTTGCGATATACGCCTAACCTTAGATTCTGCGGTGGAAACAATGCATGTCCCTAACAGTAAAACTTGCACTGAATCTGTAAACATTGTCGCTTCCACCTCCTTTTCAATCAGTGTTGAAAGATAGTTGTTGACTAATATTTTAACTTGATATACTTAGACATTACAAACAGAGTGACGTTGCCGAACACTAACCACACTACGTACCGTAATCGTTATACTATACTAACTATTGTTTCCTACACAATCTGTATCCGCCATGTTCATCCCAAAGAGTCTTTCTGGACTGTCCTTCAGTAATGTGTAGGCAGGCCGGATAATGCAAAAATAAAACGTCAATTTTCAGCACCTTAATCAATGCAATATCCTCTTGCAACCCCATAGCATACATGATGCTTGTCACCAGTCCGGAATTTCTATCGCAGAAAGCCAAGGTTAAGTTGAGGAAATAAAGCCTGATAGATCACTTGGTCTGAAAGACCTGCATTTGATTGGCATCCAAGGGCGCATCAATTAACTCTCCAAGTTGTTCTCCAAGCGTTTCAACCCCTCTTGCTACATCAAAATCATGTAAATATCCTGGAAACAAAAGGTCATATCCCCCATTAGGAGAGGTGACTGAATGGACAGCGGTAGCCATGACTCGATAGCGTTAGTGCTTCATGCTTCTACAACTAGCAAATTTAGTTGACGGAAAAACCCGCGGTCACTTTAGGACTGATAGTCCCTTGATAGCACAACACAGCATTCGTAGATTTTCTTGCGCAACCAAATTGTTGTTGGGGTTTTGGTACGTTAACTAGTTGTTGAGAGGCACCTTTTGATAGACCGCCTTCCATCATTTTATGAAGGTCATCGATATGATGAACCATTGAGTGCCCACCAGAAAATTACTAGCAGTGGGCTTGGGAAACAAACTGTGCTTCTGGTGCCAACACAGTTTGGCCTTACTTACCCTCACTTGTGACTCAGTTATTTAGTTGCAAGATACAGGCATGTTGGTATTCAGTGTTCAAGATAAAACGACGGTTGTTTGCACATTGGATCAAACTTCTTTCACCCAGTATTCTAGTAACTGAATGGCAAGCAAGAATCAATGCAGACCAATGGTGTCTCCATGTGAATAACACTGACGTCGGAGACTGATTGACTCCTAGCTGCATGTCAAAAGACAAATGAATTGCACCTTTGGCACCTAGGCGGGAGCACCACACAGCTCTGGACATTTCTGGCTAAACTTACACCTTACCTTCTACACGTTCACCACAAACCAACCACCCGATTTAACGCACGCGAACGAGACAATAAACGTGCGTAATATGTTCTACTGAAAATTGAGATAGATAACAATGCAACTCCCTGACAGTTTTAAAAGTGTTCGTAGTCGATATCTTCTAAAGTCTTACACATTCCATAAAAACGGCAGGACTTACAGCTTAGATCATCCACCTCCTCCAATGGTCAGATAGGTCTGTGGAACATGCCAATGACAAACATTTCCTCCACCGTAAACACATCGGCCTTAGCACAGAAGGCTGGCTGTTAAAAGTCACAGGCCAATGGATTGTTGGTCGTTTCACGAGGCCCACCTTGTTACTTATCTTCGGTATTCTGATTCATTACCGACAAGACGCGTGCATCCAATAATTCGACAAGGCTATCGCATTCCTCAAGTATAAACAGCGCTGTGCAACGAACACAAGTGTAAAATTCCTCAACCATTTAAAAAAATCGGCTAGGGATACCCAAGAGTGCGTCTGCCGCTCAGAATCGCAAAAAAACACCGTGCAAGATCCTGAGGACGAGCACACATACTGATAGCCACCATACCACACAGTCCACGAAACAAGATAAAAACAAAAACAAAAACAGCCTCTACCGCTAACAGATGTCTTTTCAATAGTTCGGCCACTATGGAAAGCTTAACCAATGGACTGGCGCAAGAAGTCACAAGCTAACTGTTTGAATAAGCGTTTAAATAGTGTTCACTGTGGTTGTCTTTAAAAACGGTCCACTGGTAAGCAAAAAAGTCGCTCGAAAGGAACGATTACTTCGACCCCATACCCATTAAATGTCGGCTACCTAAGACACGAACCAGCTGACTTAATAGCCCACCGTTTCACATCCACATTTTTCGTAGCCCCAGAACAATTGGAGGAGATCTGTATCAGATCACTTAGGGAACAGCAACTTATATCTCCTGTTTAGAACACGTGCTTGTTGACAACATAAATTCAGGCGCAACACTTGTGGTTTAAATGATCTATGGAAGAGTAAGTACTTTCGATAGTTCACCTAGTATATGCTACCACAATTTCCGATAACCATCAATCCACCCCCAACTGTCATGACAAGCTTCGTTACTGAGTATGTTAAAATGACCAGTGGTCATTAACAAGTTGAAAAATACAGTGTGCTTCGTACACTCATTTCTAATAACCACATTATTGTCTCCTCATTACTAACAATTCCATCTAGTTTTGACAGCAAAAGGTCGGTCAAATTTATTTTCCCGCCCAGCAACAATTACATTCACAGGACTGAACACACCCACCAACACCAAAATCGTGGAATGAAACAAAATGGCGACGCAATATTCAACAGTGGTGTAGTTCTACTAAGGAGGGAATCATGGCCGGATTCACCTGCAGGACAACTAACTGTGCAATGGATAATCGCATCTAGATAGTGTGCTTAAAAAGGGGAAACCAAATAAGCCATCTAACGGTGACTTAGAAAATTCATCATTTAACCAAACTGACACTCACAAGTCGCCGTCAACACAGGAGCCACTCGTTTCATCGTACTTATCACAATAGACATCGGGATTATAATTGAATGTTCCATCGATTCGTTTGTGAGGTCTTCTTCTCTTTTGATTAGGAAAATGCCAGTGGAAGCACGTATACGGCCTGTGAAATTGGCATTGCTGTTCCAGGAATAGCAGGCATTGTTGAGTACGAAATTCATTAAGATATCTGAACTTATTACTAAGAAGACAAACTCACTTTAAATGTCGGGGCTTTTCTTGTCGAATGGCATTGCTTTTCGCGTTACGGAGCAGTTGAACTGCATCATTATTAGTCACCATTATCATAATTATGCCCCATTCAGTACGACAAGCAAAAAACCAGCACAGGAAGAGTCACGAACACAGAAAAAACGACCTTTGAAGTGGGAGCAAGGCCGACAGTGAAAATTAGCTTAGCTCATTAAAACAATACCCAAAGTTTTTGTAGTGAAAGGAATGTTGGCGATACACGACCACAAGTGACAATGGAGGGGATGAATGTGTCACTTTAAACCATTAGCAGAAGCATATATTTCACTTTTTGAACAAGTATCAACATTTTGTTGAAAATCACCAGATTAATGGTTCGTTGGATTAAGTGAGTTGGTGATGGAGTTCGAAAACAGACCTTTCGAGTGATATTTCATCTCAGAGTCACGAATCGTGCGCCAGTGGAGAACGAAACATGAATAAAAGTTCGGTGCGAGGAACGATCCACGGCCAAAAGTGATAGCCAAAGAACATTAAAATCAAATTTACAGTATACAATCAATCAAATCAGACTAAATTTCAGGGACGCGCAACAATGAAAACTTTATTCGGACCCTCTACGAATTCCATTGGGAGAGAGGAAAGTGGAGAGGTTGTATGATATACCAGCGCTTCAGAAATGGAACAGATCCGAAGAGGGGTAGTCCTAGGGAACTCCACTACAGTTCCAATGAGAATTTGAGAATCAGGTGTTCAACCGAACACGTTGACAGAGATTAGTGATTTATGAGTGCAGTAGTTTGTTTTGGATGCCAAGATTTTGTACTTGATCGAGGGGCACGATGTGGTCTGAGTGCAACCAATTTGTGCAACTTCCACTTCTGTGCTTCCATTTGCTGTCTGCTTCCTGTGACCACTAGCATACGAGTGTTGTGTCCACAATTCATAGTTATACTCCACAGTTCAGTTTCGTACATTGTGTATATACAATTTTGTTACCTCAGTCTGTGCATTTGTTTGAAACCATCACCACCACTTTTTGAATTGAATCCTGAACACTAATAAATGGGAGTTACCCCGCATCGTCTCAGTCTTCTTCATTCGTGCGGATTTTTGGGCCGGCTAAGTGATTGGACGGTGAAATATTTCATCTCCGCGTATTAGCTGATCTATCGACGCTGAACGTTTATCATTTCGCGCTGCTTGTGAAATTATCTATTGGTCGACTAACGAATCTCATCTCTGCGCTGTCTTTCTTCCTCTACTGTGGTGGTCTCTCCAATCCAATGGACTTTGACTTATCAGTCAGTCGTTCCTACTTTTACCGATAAATCTTCCTTTTAATTTGTACGTCTACCTTTGATCCTATGACAGGCAGTTTCGTTGCGAGTAGTATACTAATCACGAGTAGTATATTACCCATGGGCAGCGGTCGGGAACAAAAAAGCAAGCTCCGAACGCCTGGAAGACGATGGACAAGAATAAACTATCGGAATAGTGTATACGCACTATGGCAGAAGTTTCACCAAGGGGAATGACAACGTACTACCACCCGATGTATGTGAGTGCATGTCCGACGTGCAGATGAGTGTACGCGTTTGTGGTTTGCTTTTTGACATGAACTATGCAGGAATCTGCTCAATAAACGAATTCTCAGGCCAAGCGTCTTTTGCGGTCACAATAGTTACGACTCTTCTTTGATGCTACAATATTTTAGTCATATTTGTCATTTGATTTATTGTGCACTCTCCACGAAAACCAAGTTAATCGGAAGAAAGTGAATTCTCGGCAAATTTGGTGCGCTTGATAGCACAGCAGCTCGTCTGTAGTTAACAGAAAGATCACTGCGACCGACAACGAACATAACAGTTACGTTACCTGCTTTCTAACCCATAGGAACGGAACTTTGTTCGGGTGACACTGTGAACAGCATGCTATACAGGCTTGTATAATTTACGGTACCTTAAATTGAAACGAGAGAGAAAACCCTACTGAAAACTGTGACGTCGGGCAGTTTCACCATTTCAACCATTATCGACGTGTCCGTTTTGCATGCTCCATCTAGGAAGACGACGGCTGAGGTAGTGTTTGATACTGTGCATGAAGACATCAGGATGACATTCGCAAAGTAATTTTGCACACTGGCAGATCCCGCGTCAGTACTAGGAGACCCTGGTGGACGAATAGGTTGAGAATCACCCGTTTTCTTTTGCGAACGGGAGAGATGGAAAGGGAGTTTTTATAGTCGGCCTCCAATCGACTTTTGGGCCACTGTTAATGGCAGAGGTGGAAGACCGTTCGTCGACTTTGGATGCATACGTAGGACATCCAGTCTTATTCAGTCTCAGACACCCCAATTTCTGCCCAAATATTTTTAATATGGATGAACCAAACCGTACATCAAAGAAGTTGACAGGCAGCCTTTCCGCGTTCAACTGTAGCTGGGGTGCGTTAACTATTGCAGAATATGATGGCACGGGTTTTTGTTGAGTCGGTGACGAGAGGTGGGCGCTAACAATTTCTGAATTCATTCGCCTGAAGCGTTTGCGATATGTGATAATTAGGCAAGCCATTTCGGTATTGCAGCTAGAAACAGACACGACAGTAGCGTAGTAACTTACCCACAGGTGGGCTGCCCATTTGGGACTGTTTACCATCAAGTCATCTGAAGGATAGTGGTCCTCTCTAGATGGAGCTCGGTCGGTGTAATACACTGTACAAAGTCTACTTTCATGTCTGAGGAAAACAATGAGTTCAGGAATTTTGCGCCCAGTGTAACTTTGGGGCCTGCATGTAATCTAACAAGGAAATTGGGCTCACGTAAAGATGTGAGGATATATGAATAAGATCGGTATTCATGACGTCGTGGTGGTTGGTCCATTCAGGATAAGGTTTGAAGGCGAGGGACGACAGAGTAGACCAACCATCCAATCGTACGAGTTATTCAGTTTCACACAGTACCTAATGGGCTGTGCTGTTGTAGGTAATATATGATTGGTGGGCTGGTAACATCCACTGACGTGTGGGCGCGGAGTTGAAACTCCACCTTCGACGAAAACTCCGTCGCCACGAATTCGAACTAGGTTCTCAATCTCCAGTCCACAGAGCCAGGTCTCAATAATCGTGATGACCAATAACTCTGGAAAGTGCGATATTTCTCTGGTTCATCTTAATTATTATGCAGATTTTTAGCACTGCTATAGATGTTATGGTATTTGGAGGTCTTGAGTTTTACGCCGATCGTGTGTTTGATAGAACGTCGGTGACCACCTTCCTAGCCCTTATTTGTTCCCTCCAGGTTGATTGTTCTCCTTCTTACGCTCAAGCTTGTCTTGGTAGACATGGCGATGCTTCTTCGCAATGCCTGACAGCTTAATGCATAAGAGATCAGTGACCGCGCACAACGTTCGACAAGGACGAACGCGCTGAAGCGGAAACGATGGTGTACGATCAAAGTGGAAAACGCGGAGTAATCTGAACACATAACATTCAGCCAATCAACAGAACACCGGAACAAAGAGAGCAATGAATCACGATGATAGCATGTGTATTTTGCATGTAAAAAATGAGGAACAGAGTATAACTGTTTCGCTGCATTCAGGCTTCCCGGTAAGTCAGTTACACGAAGGGTTAGAAGAACTTGTCGACCTCATGTGTGCAACTCTTCCGTGCGTATGCGCCGTGTACCTGTTTGCTTGCGAACGTCTCTTGTTTCCACAACTGAGACGCCAGGTACTAGAGAATAACCGGCCGACAATTATTCGCTAGGTCATTGGTTGTGCCGTAATTACACAACCATCCGAACTACGCACGCGGTAAATTATTGTTTTCTTAAACATCAGTTTCAGCGTCCTATCAAACCATCATATAGTCTTCTTGCCGAAGCCTATCCGACCACAGTTTGGCCATCCATACTTCCCAGTGTTGAGCCGTTGTTTATGTTATGGCTTCACTAACGGCTTACCGCTTGGCCATTACGTGACTCGTATTCGGTCGTGTTCACGTGTGTCGGTGGTGGATTCAACATGGAGGCTTGTTACTATTTCCTCTCATTTGATTTTTAGTATTGCTTTTTTTACCCTGGCAACTTATAATAAGAAATTTGCCCGCGCGACCGCCTTCCCTTTCGGAACCGATTCGGTTGCCAGCGGGCTCGGAATTTATAGACGCCCACTGCATTACAGACCCAACTATTTCGGATTTTGCCTAACGGCAGGAGGCGACAGTAGACCAAGCGTGGATCGAGGAGTCGCTCGATATCCGGCACCGTCATAGAGGTAGTTTATCAGTTTCACGGGATTCGAATTGAAAGTCGTTTGAGGGGCAAAACGCGTGAAATGCGAGCCCGCTGTTTACATGCTGGTTGTCCACTACTCTTAGGAACCAACTGTGGGGCAACGCAGACACCGGGGGACAACGTTCTTCCGAAGCAGGGCGTCCAACAACAGTCTTGGAAGAGGAAATAACAACAAACATGAGCGGGGGACCAGTAAGCCAGGTACACGACTCGCACAAACCAAAACTAAAACGGCGTCCAAAGCACAGAAGCACGATCCGTCATCAACTCACAATTAAAACGTGCGCGCCTGTTGGTTTACGTCGAATAGCACGAATGGTATTTTAAATATTTTCGGAAATTTTAAAACCGGGAGTTCAAGCAAAGTCCCTGCATTGCATCAATTGTAAATAAGCAGCGTTAATAGAAAAATTGGAACAAATCGAATAAGTCCCAAAATTATTAGCGTGGTGATGACAATATTTTCCGCCGTTCTCGCAAAATAACCCGTTGTTATTGTCAGCTCACTTTTTCAAGTCTTATAATTGCAATCATTGCAATTTTGGAGATGAAATGCGTCATTCCATAGCCTGAGAGTGCTTCATTCCGTGGCGTTTCAAAGATACGGTCGAAGCGGAAATACACGAACATACAATGTTGACTTTGCATTTCAACAAGAGCACTAACACATTGGATATTGAAACATGTATGACAACATTTCCAACTTCCTTGTCTATACGACATTTATTCTATTTCTCTTTGCATGCACGATTTCAGGTAGGTGTTAGTCGATGAAACGTTGCTCTTAGAAATGGTTGGAAATGACGTTATCATATGGTTGTTTCCAACTTCGATGTATATGGGACGGCGTAAGAAAAGGATTTCATGTCCCACTATTTTATCGGAAATCTCCGGAAGTAAATTCTATTCACTTTACTGCATTGTTCCTAACCAGGTTGAGGTCGCGTGGCGTTCATGCGGGACAACATACGGAAACAGATGAAATCAAGCTGTCTGCCGATCACCGGGAAGTATACGTCTCAGCCAATCGCACTACGATGTCTAGAACGTCAAGTATCTATCGCGGTGCAGAAGAATGTTTCAATCAATATGACAACCAACGGAATCGATGATTACCATGTGCCCTAAACACTTGTTGGAACTGGTCCAACAGATTATTACCCAGTCTGTAGCCACTATCGAAAATCGGTCGACAACGAAAAACAAAGACTCAGCGCGATGACTCTCACGTATTGATATCGACCCTGAGAAATAGAGTGTACAGAGGAGGCACGTCAAGCTAGCGAGGTACGAAGTGAGTTGTGATTGTAGCTCCGGGACAGATATTACAAGTGAAATAGCCTGACTAAAACAAAAGTAGGTAAAAGACCGAGGTCGTCAGAAATGTACATGCGAATGCGACCATCAAAAATATCACTTGTTATAGTCGCTACACGCTACAAATACAAGTTTTTCATCACTTCCTGTATGTGTTCGTTCTCCAAATTGTTCATGGTAAATGCGGTTCGGAAGGACAAGCTACTAATGTGAACATATCCTGTATACTCAGATGCCGATCACAACCTAACTCAGTCGGGTGAAGCAGCTACTAGTGTCAACGCATACTGCATACTCAGAAGTGAACCATTGTTCAAGTAAATCCGGTTGAAGCTGCCACGTATACTGTACACTCAGACATTCTTTCTGGGCCATGTGAGCGGGATCAAGCCGGCGATTTTACTCTCTGAATAGATCAGAATAAGCAATGTTTGATAATGAATCCAAGTATGTTGTACTATATACAACTTCTATGTGTGGTGTGAGGCGGGGAACCGTTTAACGAGTTCGCTTGCGGAGTTCCCCTTTCCGGGTATGACTATGAGGTGGTACTTGGCGAACAGCTAGCTTCCTACATTAGCGATAGACTGAAAGTGTAATATATATACCGCAACCGGCTTACTCGGACATATATTCAATATTTTCTGTCTATGCAATTCATTAAACTGGGAAGCTTTGAGGTGGGGATGGAAAGAGTGAAGATGAGCAAGCGATAAACTAAAAAATCTACTGATAACCACCGATAGTGAAACTCAACGGTAGTGGCAGTCCGTGTGCGAGAGGGCAAACAACTGTCGTTCCACACAGTTACAGGGATTCCGTTCGCGTTTGTTTGAACTCCCGATTTTTAAATTTCCGAAAATATTTTAAATACTAGGATTTGTTCCAGAAAACCCTTTCACCTTTTGAACGACCTTCAAGAAGATTTCCATGAGGCGGATAATTACCGTTTGTAGACTTAGAAATGAAACCGTATGCTGAACCCAAATAAGATCGGCCGGTTTTCTTATTGGCTGGGTATGTGCCCACTGATATTCCGCTGTAACGGTTACCTGAGACTGAATCCTGGTTTCCGATTCAGCCACAATTTTGACAAATCAAAGATGGATGAACGAAACTGTACGACCTGCACGGATCAGGAAACCTCATTTAATTTTTTTGCGTTCCTTTCTTCACCCATCCATATATGCGGTTAAGCTCCTTGAAACGTTCCGCGCGGTTAGCTGCATAGCAGTTGACAATGTGTAGTTTATTAAAAGTTACCACGTTTCTAGGCGGGTGGCAGGATATACATGCACCTGGAGGATAATTTCTCTGCTTCTTTCCCTCAAGTATGCTTAATTATTGGTTCCGCGTAGCTACTGCGGGACGTAGGTGAGAACGGGGCAGTCAAATCGCAAGACGCTTGTTCCCAAGAGCAATGGTAACTATTATCGCGTCCGTATATAAAGGATAAACGTAGAGTCAGTGAAAGACAGCGGATGTACAAAGTATATGGGGACAGCTGTAAACATCTTCACTCGGACAGAACAGGATGGAATATTGATTGGTCTACTGGGATATAACTGGTTCTATACATGAATAATTAATGGTTACGAAACCGTACAGCATTCAACCAAATGAACCCTGGGTGGGCAATTAAATCATCAGCAATGTAACGCACCATGCTGCCGTGTTGTTTTCGCCGTTTTTATTTCCGATTCTGTAAGTCGTGTACACGTATTGCTGGGCCATTCGCTCACGGTTGGTTCTGTTGTCTCGCCTATTGTGTAGTTCACCGGCGTGGTGCCTCAAGACCGAAACGAGTTGGAAACGGCCATTCAGGCGCGAAAAAAGATTTTTCAAATTTGTCATGATATATTGAAATGCATATTACAGGATAACTATGTAGATTTCATCAATTATAATAGTAGTGTTGCAATGAGAAAAATCGGCTATACCTAAAAATTGTCCAACTTCGCACTTTGTTGAGAAAAGCGTGTCGCTATTTTTTCCATAAAAGCATAATGTTGGCTTTTCTGATCTATTTTACGCTCTGAAAATGCTTCCATCGGAATGTTCTTGGTGGATTGCATATTCCCGTTTTGCAGCTATAATTAAGAACACGGGAGAAATCAGAATAAACTTGTATTTGGACGGTTCAGGATAAGTTTTGATGACCTTCTTCGGTTCTAGCCTAAATAACTTGCAAGATAACTTACTGGCAGTCGTCAGCTAAGTATGCAGCCGGTGAAAACAGACCAACAATCATCGGAACCATAAGCGTTTATGGCACGACGATAGAAGGGTTGTAGCTAAAACGGCAGAAGTGGGAATCTGCGCTTCCGTCGGATGAATAACGAGCAACGAAGTTGGTCATTGTCGTTCTGATAAGTGAGCACTGACTCGTGTACATATGACAGGCTGCATTTGAGCATAGTCCCTGAGCAATAAACGAAACAGTACGCAGGTTTTCAATGATAGATTGGGATGTGTTACCCATGTTCACGTCATACCGTATGTAAAAACTACCACGTGATAGCGTAGACTGTTTTCCACCGGAAGTATTACAAGAGAAACCAAATAAACATATAATACAAATGTATAGCTAACCAATAAACGTGGTGGCATAGCTTTCATTAGGAATTACTGCGATATTTTGTGTACAATGCAATGCAAATGCAACGTAGTAGAAAATTACCTTTCCGAGTATATTTCCAAAAACACGGGAAATTGAGCAGTTTTACCGAATGGGGACATGCATTCCACCGAGAACATTCTGATGGAAGCATTTTCAGAGCGTAAAGTAGATCAGAAAAGCCAACATTATGCTTTTATGGAAAAAATAGCGACACGCTTTTCTCAACAAAGTGCGAAGTTGGACAATTTTTAGGTATAGCCGATTTTTCTCATTGCAACACTACTATTATAATTGATGAAATCTACATAGTTATCCTGTAATATGCATTTCAATATATCATGACAAATTTGAAAAATCTTTTTTCGCGCCTAAATGGCCGTTTTCAACTCGTTTCAGCCTTGAGACACTACACCGGCGAACTACTCAATTGTCATTGTCTCCTCTTACAGGAATATCTTCAAAATCCTTATTTCAAAATTAGGCCCTCCTCCGGCGTCGCCACGCTGCCTAAAGCTGTTTCATGAATGTGACGGGTACACGAAACTAGAACGTCTGGCTCGGCGGTTACAGCACTTATCAATATCAGTAATGCAGTATCGTGAACGGTTTAGTGAGGCAGTACGGACTAAAAAAAGGAGGACTGAAGCGAGGGTTCGTGGTATGTTACGTGTAACGTTGTGATAAATGTTTCGCCAGCAATTAACGTCATCAACACGTAGAGACAGACATAAATGACCTGTAGTGCGGTGAATTTGTCAGTAGGGTATGGGTGGGGGAATAGCTGAGGTTGATATTGGGTAGGTCTTCCGTCATGAGTGGGTAGCGGGGTGGTAGCGTCGTATGGCCGGATGTGTGTTCAGTGGCTGGGCCTCTGACCGGTCGTATTGCCATCGCGTCCCCAGCTCTATTTTTAGCAATTCGAATATAAATTCCATTGACTCTTTTTAGAATAAATTATACCACCTTATGATATACTGAGATTACCTGGTGCCGTTCAAACTACCGTTTTTCTTCTTTTTTCATTTCAGTGTCCCAGATTGCGGCGACTTTTCAGAGTTAAAAAAGGAGCCAACATGCAGATCCTATACCAACTTACCGGGGTTGGTTGCAATTGTTCTCCAAAAGACATTTGACGTGAAGTCAACAATTAGTTGTCGGAAGCACGGCGAGTATGGGACGGAATTTCGGTGAATGCCTTGTTGTTCAACTTGTTTGAGGTATCAAAAGATTACAAATTATCGACGTTCCCATATTTTAATGAAGACGGAAGCTGACGGCCCTTGATGAACTTGATTTTTGCTGACCATGAGTAAAAGAATGATCAGTATAATTTATCCAGTAAACGGAAATAATATCGCCTTGTTGATAAAGATGTTACTCTGGAATATTTCCAGCCTTTTCGGAGGAACTGCCCTCAAGGGGATTTGGGTGACCAATATGTCATCGCTCCTAAAGAGCTGGTTGGAACTTGAAATTTTTGTAAGCTTATAGTGGACAGCCGCAAAAGTGTTCGGGTGGCTGTTGGAACCCAGGACGCAGCAATATCTTAGAGGCTGCTGAAAGTATGGTTAATAACGCTTACCAAGCGCGCTAACGCTTGTAATTACGAAGCCGCTGACGAGCTGACGATATCTGATCAGAACGGTGGAAGTGGAAATTCGCTCAACGCGGTTACTCAAGCACGAATGAAAGCCTCAATGTGTCCATACCACTTTCGTGGTAGGGATCATGAACACTAGAAAGAGATATGTCCGGCGTTTGTAAAAACCCGTACAAGGTGCCAAGAGAAGAACCATTTTGCCGAGCGTTGCAGGCCATAGTCTGCCAGACCGATCAGTGAGTAGTCAGAGAGTTAGCATTTGCTGGATAAGATTCGAAGTTCGCCAGGATTGGGGGAGGTTGACACCGCGATTCTTACCTCCGGCTAACGGCGGTGTTGTCAGTAAGATTCTTGCGTACTGGTCGATTTATATCAGGAATTTATTATCAACCGCCAGGCACAGGATGTCTGATACGCAGTTGCATATGTGGAATGGAGAAAAACCACAACTGTTGAGACCAGTTAATCGAACAATGACAAGTCTCGTATGATTTCTACCTCGCCGGAGGGGATACGGCAACATTCCTCGGTTAGTATGCTACTCGGGCAGCGGACTGTATGACCCCTCATCATTACAACTTTCTTTATGTGTTAGAAATGTCACATCTGGTCGGCCGGCAGTCTTACCTGTTTGATTCCGTTTTGGTTTGTGCCGGGCACTATTAGTCCCTCTGTTGCCAGGACTGCCGTACTGGCTGCGTTAACTTTCCAGGGGTGTTCCGTTTGACTTATTCACTAGCTTAGTCGTTTGCCCAAGCTAAATGTAATAACGGCAGTTGACGAACACATTAACTAGGCTATTCACGTTGCAACAACGTCGAAAAAATCTGGTGGGGTTCGTGTATACATCGATCACAGGTAGCTGGACGCCGCACTCTGGAGGAGAAAATAGAGACTGTCCATTTTGGACGGTAACCTGTGCAGATTAAGCTAGACCTGCTTTTATACGAAAGTTCATGGTTTCTGCTTAGTGGCAGCTGGTGTTGGATGAGGAGTGCAGTTGTGAGGTTTTGTTTGACACTCCGTCTGAGTGTTTTAGGCTACTACGTTTGCCCTCCCAATCAAAACTAAAGAGCGGAATTTTGTGAAGATATCTAATTCTGGCGCTTAACAAACGCAAGTGAACGACTCGTGTCGCTGACAATATGCTGATACACTAGACTACGAGTTCAGGACATGACCAGAATCTTGAAATCTTTTACAGCAGTTCGTGTTGCCAGGGGTTGCTTTCACGGGGTAAAGTGGTTTATCAGAGGAAGAAAGTGATGTTCTATGCAGTACGACCGAAACATCTACGGGGAACGTATGAAAAAATAACGGACATCAAATTACAAGCAGGGCTTGACCGGAGATTTTGTAATATTGTTACGTAAACATTAAATTGTGCAAAACGATCGGCCGCTGACCTCAACCCTGACGTCGGACCTCAACAGTAAAACCGTGCCATACATATACAGATCGACTGTTTAGAGTTGGTTAAACACTGGGAAACAAATATGCAGAGTTCCCTCATAATTATTTTTAATAATTCTAGCAGAACAAAAAGGTTCGCTCTCGTTAGAGCACGTCTAGTAAAAGTAAGCAGGCTACTTGATAACGTCAAAACCAACAAAACGATGTGCAAGAGTGGGCAGGTAGGGATTATTTGGGAAATGGACGGCAAGCGAAGTGCAGAGGGACCAAGTAGAATATTCAGGTGCCAGAAACTTCTGGAACGAATTGCTCAGCGAATTCGGCGATCTGACCATATATCATGTTCACTCGCTGAAATATAAGCGACTGGGGGCAGATCCATATGGCCTGAGAGCACTCCACTTTATGCCGTCCCCCTCTAGGGGTGCGAAAAATGGTTGCCATCTAAGCGACATGATCAACCACTCGAATGGATTTATGCCGGAGTTGACAGAAAACGTATCCCATTCGATAACTTGAGCAAGTAGAGGTCATATGGACATAGCAGTGGTATCAAACAAACATACGTCTGACCGGATAAAAAGATCATTTCCGATGGCCCCAGCAGTAGCATATTACAGTCCTCAGCCTACCCTTTCGGCTCCGGAACAGAAATGTGCAAATGGAAAAGGACATGTTAGCAGCTTGTTCTGTTTTAAGTGTTTCTGTGAGCATTCTCAGCGCTATTGAGCATGACTGCTGTTTGTTTGGGGCGCCTAGGCCTAAGCAAGGATCTGGCCCAGAGGTAACGATAGGGATGATGGTGGCCCCACATCAGAAGATGAACAGTGTGTCTAAATTCACCGCTGTTTTCCCGTTGGGCTTGATTATTCTCTGATGAACGTTTCTAATTAAGTATCGAATGATCTGTTAGAGGGAGAGCTGACCTTAAAGGCAGAGGTACTGAAGCTGAGACGTAGATTACTCGGACCCAACAGGAGACGTCGTAGGCCCGTGGAATCCGAACCTGTTTTTACAGCGGGGACAAGAGTTGATGCTGCGCTAGGAGATAATATCAGCCCACCTGTTGAACGGCGGGCCTCAGGAATAAACCCCTTTGGTTTAGACCCCGTTGAGTTGTTACAGTGAGCTGTCAGACCGTTGATTTGTAGGACCATTCCTCCGAACATTGAGGTGGACAGTTTCGATGGATCCTCGATACGTTTTGGAGGTGACGTGGTAGATAAATTGGCCGACGAGAGGTCAAATTTTCCATATTTGTTGCATTATCGTCGTGGTAGGGACAAGGAGGCAATTATGCACGGCACTATTTTGCCAAAAAAGGTGGTTTAGAGGGGCTTTGGGAACTGTGCACAAGCAATTTGACGCCCGACGCGATATTATGTAAACGATGGGTATGGAGGTTTCTGCGGGTCCCAACTCGGTCGCCGGCATTGCTGATGGTTTGAGTAAACTAGCTGGTCAAATGAAGTGCTGTCAGGCGATGTCACTGCAGCTAGATTGCGGTGCAGAACTAAGCTGCCCAACCAACCTCATCAAAGCAGTTGGGCGATTGCATCACCATTCACAGAAACGACGGACAGAAGTTGCTGAGCGCTTAACTTAGTGCGGAAAGGATTCTACCTTCAGAGACCTGTTACATTTTGTGAAAAAAATGGTGGCAGTCGGCGCCAGTCAGTATGAGCAGCTTGTCTCTCACTCAAAGAGCGCGACAAGTAACCCAACTTCCTTCGGGCCCTCTGCAGCGACGTGCTTCAAATGGGACTTAGTGGTAGGTCTGACTTACGAGAAGATGAACTTGAGGCGTCCGGCTTGTAAGGGCAACCACAATATGTCTGATTGTGGTTGGTTTCACAATCAGTCTTCGGTACAACGCAAAGCGGTGTTGAAGAACGTCGGGCACCTTCTAGTTTGCTTGAAAGCAAACCATCTAACGATGTCTTGCATGGTACAGATAGGACGTGTGATACCGTGTTGTGGTCGACGCCATCATACACTAATTTATGAGGAGAAGCCTGAACTAAGTAAGCAAGAGAAAGCAAAAACCATCCTTGTGCAGTTCTGCGTCCAATCTAAACGGCATATGCTTAGGATTTGTCCCAGTAAGGCTAGTCGGCCAATAAACGTCGGCAACAACGTAAGCTTTTCTAGATAATGGGTCTGACACTACCTTGCCCGACGAATCTGTTGCAAGGGCAAGTGGTTTTCGGCGAAGGCCCTGACAAATGATGTTCCGTACTCTACACGGAACTTGTGCAATACCATGCAGTACAGTATCAATTGGGTCATAATTCTTCGTTGGGGGGTATTCTATACCACCTGATTCAGTCTATATGTTGAAGCAGTTGTCGCTGACTAGGATAAAAATCGTTCACCAATCTGAGATAGATAAATGGGCTTATTAGAGGGACATTTCACTTGGGATTTTAATTGAAAACGGCCCAAAGATTCTGATCGGGTGCGACATTCCTGAGGCAAACCGGGTAACGGAACAGGGGTTGGACAGCGGCAGTGAGCCTTATGCAAATAAGAATAGTTTCGGTCACAGTCTTCCATGTTCGTGTCGTACCTTACTCCGGAATAAACATTGTGTAAACCTCGTCAGCGCACACCAGGTTTCGTTGGATGAACTGGTTCTAAGGATGTGTGAGTTGGATTTCATTGGCAGAAGCACCTCGGAGGACAAGCAAGCATTTACTATAATACAAAGCAGCGTAATATTTAGCGACGGGCACTATGAGATAGGCTTGTCGTGGATACAAGATGGTCGGGTATTGCACAACAATAAAGAGATCGTTGGGAAACGCCTTGTCTCGTTGAAAAGAAGGTTGATTCGGGGCCGTGCGCTCAGCGCTGGCTACCAGGCCATGGTGCTGGTGCACATAAGGGAAGGCTATATAAGTAAAGGTGTCGCAACCATAACACGGAGATGACACTAGCCGCACCATCCTGTGCTTTACCCAAGAAAACGCCCGGTAAGGTACGGATAGTCGTTGCTTGTTCTGAATACCATCCCGGGGGATAAGTGCCCGCATAGGTATGGAGCGCTTTTCGTGCCCGCGAAAATCAGATTTGCAAAGCTAATATAATATACTCGATAACGGGAAGAACGAGAGTTTGCCAGAAGTCGTTCACCAATAACACTTAAAATTGTGTGCGTTCAGGTGGTTTGTCGTCAACGTGGGCCTCTTCTTTGGAGACTGCACAAACCGCCGACTAATGCGCTCTCTATCACATTCGGTTTCACTTTTCACTGTCCCCCACCTCTTAACCCAGAGTCCTCGACGTCACATCCTGGCCTCCTTCTGGTGGAACCTCAACTTCTGACCTTATCTCAGGAACGCTGTCTGCACCTCCTCTCGGGTCGTTGTCGCTGTCATCCTTGAACAGCTTCAGGCAGTTATAATGGGCAATCATAAGCAGATTAGCTGAGGATCCCGGATCTTTCTTCACGCGAGTCGAGTCAGATACCAGAAGTTTTACAAGAGATGGCCATTTCCATTATCTCCGCCATTTTTTTGGGAACACCCGGGTGCACCGTCTACTTCTGCAACCATAGACTGTTCCCAAGTCTCAAGAATGCCCCGAGCACCTTGTTGTCACAATATTCCTTCTGTCGTCGATGCACGCTTCACAAATGCGTTCTCGCTACTCTATGCGCTAATCTCAGGACATCAATCAACTTGCAAACATATTCCGCTACCGTGGGCTCTATTCTATCGGCCGATGGCAAGCAGCTATCGGATGGTAATCAAACTTCTCGGCCAGTCCACAAGAAATGGGGAGTTTGTTTGGTGGAAGCATGAACACAAACACAGTAGGCTGGTACAAATTTGGGGAATACCAGATCCCACTCGAGCTCTCAGAAACCGTAGAAATGAGCGATTGGTTCTCTCGACCTGCCCGTTGCCTTGGGGAAGGCAGGTGGTCGTTCGGGTTTTGTCAAATCTCAGGATCCGGCAGATCTCCTGTAAGACTGCACTTACGAAAATGGACCGCCGATTATAGAACAACTGTCCCGGCGTTTCCTAATGGCATACCCAATGCCCGACAGTCGCACCGGCCACCGTTCTCGCATCAGTATGGGACGAAGGCGTTCCTTCACATCATTGTGTGAAATAATCAACTAAAACAAGCACATGCCGTCTGCTTCTTGATGTCCCTGTTGGCGGGCCTATGATGTCTATGCCGACTAATTGGTTGGGTAGCCAGCATAGATCCGTTGTAATGGGCGCTCTATTTGTTCTTGAGATTTTTGAAACTATCGCACTGTCTGGGTATTGGTATGTTCGTCAAGCTTGGCACTAAGGTTGCAAACATTTCATCATCAAACGAGTGACGTCACCAGTGCGTAAATGTTTCTGCATATACGCTGACAGACCTCACAGCCTGCAGCAGACCATTAGACTGCATTCCGTTACCGGGGGGAAAACATATTGCGGGTCCACTGGTAAACACGGTTCTTCTGATATTCACCTGAGCCTATCAACTGATGATGACGCTGAGGCACATCATTCTGTAAATATAACCGACAGAATACAGTGGCACACTGTGGAAAAACGTCCCGTATTGCCCTCCATTATGCTGCTGAAAGATCGACAATGAAGGTTTGAATGGCAGACTTAAAAGACAGCATTTCAAGCATGTGTTGCAGGACTAAGCTATAACTGATCGTGATCTCGTCCAGTATCAGTGCATAAAAAATAACACCCATTCCAGTCACAGTTACCAACAGATCGTGTCGTAATATGAAGCCGCCATAATCTAACTGATGAGTGGCATCTCCAAGAGTGATATTCCCATGTTCTGGACAAGGTTGAAAGGCAATTTTAGGCACAAACATAACGAACCTTAGCAATTTCTGCCGCAGTAAAAAGCCATAACTCTTTTCTATCTTCAATAAGTCTCCCATGTTGATTATTTCGCTGCGATCATTTAACTTGTTATGCCTGGTTCGAAGGTTGCTTAAATCGCGTCAACGTATCCTGGCCCAATAATTCTTGTTCATATTCGGCATCAGTCCACGAGCACACTTAAAGTGGTTCATCATCTCGCAGACGTGCATTTCATCTTCAAAAGCCAAACGACCAGTTCCGGGATACAGGTTAAGCTTACCAACATGAAAGTCTTGTGAATGGACCAGGTTTGCCTTTTCGATTTGATATCCGTCCGTACGACAATGCACGACCCGGGATGCATTGAATCTGCGGTTCGGAAAATTATTTTTTTAATTACTGGTGAGTGGTCGAGGATTTGGGTAATTTCAAGTTGAACATTATCCACAATTAATCGCGGCTGTCACACTTCCATAGACTTTCCAGTCAGCCCACTCCGAACAGCAGAAGTACTAGGCCCGAGCTTCGCTCTCGTTAGACCTCGTCAGTAGTGCATATCATCGCCACTGCCGGGACTAGAACTACGACCACGCTGTCCATAGAACAACCATGTTTATCGCTGCGTCACTGACCTCACGTTAGACACGACCGAATTATCATATGTGAACTTATCGTTTGCCTATCTTCACCCTTTGGATCCCCACCTCAAAGCTTTCCAAGGTTAACGAACTGTATACGCAGAAAGCTTTCAAGACATATCCGAGTAAGCCGGTTGCAGCATACATATTACACTTTCGGTCTATCGCCAATGTAGGAACCTGACTGTTCGCCAAGTACTACATCACATCCATACCCGGAAATGGAAATTCCGCGAGTCGACTAGC
>LUCH01001556.1:0-107011 GCA_013368495.1 Paragonimus heterotremus
AAAATGACCGTTTTGCCTTTTGAACGACCTTCAAGGCAAATCTCGTGAAACGGATAATTGCCGGTTATGAATTTGGATTCTGGTATTTTTCATATTTTGGATAATAGAATTATTTACTCTGGAACTATTGAATAATGCGTGGAGGGCGTAAAGCTCAGTATAGTGTTGGGTTTGCCAAAAAACAATGGTGGGCAAACTGTTCGATGTAATCTGCGAGCCGTTCTTTCTTAGAATGTGGTTCTCAGAACCGGATCCGTGGCGTTTATAAAAGAATATTGATTAACCCCCATATCACAAGTTCAAACCACTGTTCTCCAGTAAGCTTCGTATAGGTCTCACTGGTGGCTTGGTGTCTTGTTCAGGCGTTTTGGATCTGCTGTTGATACTTGTAGTCACTCCACGTAATCGAGGGAAATAGCTGCACGTGCTTATTCGGCCTCATAATCAAAAAGTTTGAACCACTGCCGTAAGTACTGGGGGGTACCTTGGTTCTGGGACTCTTTCCAGCCAGCACCTGGGTTGGCAGAGGGAGCCGTCGATGGCTGAGTGGGTGTTTCTGGTATTAACCGTGGATTTCACTGAAGGAACTTAGGCGCGCCTGACGTCAACAAGGCTTGGCATGTTTTGCCTCTTGACTACCGTTTGGATGGACAAAATAACGACGCAGCTGGCTGCGAATGGCTGATCTACAGAGTTCGTGAAGCGGTCGAACTAAACAGCTAGGCCAATAGCATTACTGATTGTGTTACTTGAGTTATTCTTTACCTGAGAAACATCGCTTAATATTCCCATTTGGAGTGGCGTCTTGCCACCAAACGCTTGGAGGAGTTCAAAATTCGCGCCAGGCCTAGTATGTATATACAGACCATCTGAGTTGTTGATCTTATAGGAAGATACTTTTCACTGCTTGCTTTTAGATCACTACGACTGTGGAACTATCGCACAACCCGCACTTCGCGCTGCTTAATCCGTCTGATTTCTTCAAAGAATATGGGATTATACATGCCTGCGAATACGTTTAGCTGGTTGAATCAAGGGATTCTTATTAAGAATTAATGCCATACCAACCCATACATGACACTAAACGCAGCGTATGCGTCACTGTGACTGGTAGCTGGAAACTAACTAATGAAGTTCCGATCACCTGTCTTCGATGAAGACCATGTGTCAGCGGTTCGGATGCAGTGGGAATGAAAGATGAGCTCATCGGTTTAACAACGACAACTGTCCGGTTCACCAAAATATGGGCATGGCAACCCCGTTCGAATTTTTTTCAACAACCTTGGTTGCTTGTTGCCCGAAGAGGTGACGTTCGGAGTGTCAGACGAAAGTGAGTCAGCTTTTGCATGTTCAACTTTTTTGCTGGTGAAAGAAGTGATACTGTCGAAATACGTCACAGCCGTGCGACTGCTGCATCCGTGTAACTTTGCAAGCAAGTGATGCAGTGCAGTATACCGTTGGTTGCAGTTCGATGCAACGAGAGACTGAAGCTTCAGACCAACGAGACGGCAAATTGGCAGGTTGTACCCCGCCAGCCATCGAATGTTAATGCGGAAACGGCCTTTTTGAAGGAAAATTAACAGTACGTAAGTGCTCACTGTGTGGGAAGGAATGCTTTCTAAATACCGACGGAATGTGTATGTAAGGGAGCCAAGTTGGTTGGGGTAGAATGTACACTCGCACGTCCCCTGCAAACTATCCCCAACGAAACATTTACCATCACGTTGAACCAGCAGCTGCAATGTTCGAGGTGATCAGTATACAAAGGCTTACCTTAGATTCAGCAATTGTTTCGAAATGCAGACGTTGGCTTCGTCTGTTCGGATGCTTTTGGACTTGATGACTTGCGAATGTGGTCATTCTGTAAAGAATGTTCTTCACGTACAAGCCAACATCAACAAATTCGCGACGATTGCATCCAAAAGTCCTTTGCATTTCAAGTTCCCGCATGAGACACTCGCAGTTGGCCCATATATTTTGGATGGCAATAGCCGAGCAGTCCCTGGGGTGCGTCCCTTTCTTCAGTCGTCCATTGAAGTTCTCAAGGCGATTGTTAGTGTGGCTTCCGAAGAGACAACATTACCTTGTTTATGAATGGCCTACTTGGGCTTCATGCCAAGTCAATTGCATAGCAAATAAATCATAAACTCCTTATCCGTCCGACCAGTTGTGCCTAAGTCACGGTTGAATCTATAACGTAGACTGTGTAGCCACGCAAGTTACTCCTGGTCATTGTCTGCTGTGGCCATCCGTTGAAAGAGATGCCAGCTGCTGACTGAATTCGTCTGTTAATGATCATGACAAAGAAATTTTATTCAGTTATATGGACGGCGTCACATACATGGAAGTAACACAACAGGACGTCGCATCTGAACACCAAACGAGCTGCCCTTATCTGCGCGGCCACCTTGTTCATGACAGATGTCTTCACCATTATGTGCTTACTCATCAGGTCTCGAAATATTTCGAACAGCCTACGTGGTGAGGCGTACTCCTTACTACGCACTTACTTGTACATTACCGGTCGGCCATGTCCCAAACCATCGGTTACCAGGAACGGATAAAATTTCAAACTTCAAGGATATCAGAATGTTCGGCGACTCACGTGTGTCTGTTGGTCCAGCGTTTGGCATCCACCTTCATCACATGCGGAAAACGTCTAAACAGCATAACCTGTGTCTGCTGAGCAAAGTAAATATGCGCGTATCCGTTGTTTTTATTCCGAACATACGGAGGAAACCTTCCCCCATGATATCACCGGGCACTTTCACTAGGTCTTCTGAAGCTCAGTTGAAATATTGCACAGGAAAACTCACTGGACAATTCGGGCTTCAGCCAGTGTCGAATGTTCTTCGCGTCAGCCGTTGTGATGAACCTCCCGTAAAAGTCCGCGAAAAACTGCTCAATGTTGGAGGTTAGTGTATTATACTCGAATGGACTCATAGAGTCATTCATTTCACTGATTGTTAGTCTGCGATTGGTAAGGTGGGAATCGTACACCAGACGATTAAGTGAGTGGTTGTGATCCAACTCGACAGGGCTAACAGCCAGAGAGTCATTCCTCCGGACATCGTGAAGTCGTGATTTGCAGCAGGTGTCGCAAGAACTAAGTTGTTAACCAAGACAAATATCAACGCATTAAACACGCTGTACCCCTTAGTATTCACTCTTGCTGCATTTCGGCGCTATCTCCGCAGACATACACTAGCCATACAAAGAATCGAAAAGGACACACGTTTAGGGTGGTTTCGTTTATCGCTCAATTGAAACAAACGAACACGCCTCCGTGAAACACATTTCGATTATTTTCATTCCTGCACCAGATTCTAAAGTGGAAGAGCGAAATATGTGATAAATGCTTTTTAACCCCGAAAGCTGAAAGAATAACCGACTACGACTAGTATTCTGGGCAGCACGCTTAGTGTAGTGGCCTTATCACTCAAATGATAAAAATGACCGGAAATATAGTAGTATCACAGAAAAGTCGTAACAGTGACGGATACGATCAAAGGTAGACGTACAAATTAAACGGAAGATAAATCGGTAAAATAGGAACGACACACTGATAAATCAAAGTCCGTTAGATTGAATAGACCACCACAGGAAAGAAAGATAGCGCCAGAGATGAGATTGGTTGGACGACCGATAGATTAACTCAGATGACAGAAATATAAAGAAATTTGTCACAATATCCGGCTGATTTAGGTAATCTCCATCTTTCCAAAAATCTGTCTACTAGCGACATTGGACGCAGAGCGAACGTGAGGCTCGCGAATCGAGAGGTGAGTGATTTGTATTTGTCGATTATTGATTGGTTCGATTAAGTTGGTTTGAACATCGGCTGTATACGTGAAGTTGAGGAAGGTAGAAGGTGTGAATAACAAGAATTATGAAATAGAAAATAGCGTACTAAACGTTACACTTGTTACACAGTTAAAATTCAACCGGTGCGCGCTCGCTAGTTTCGACTGCACGTTACAGTCAACAAAATTTTAGAAAACCTTTTACGACATCGGTTAAAACAAAAGAAATCAAAACAAAGGGTATCCATCTCTAGTTAAGTGTTTTTACAATGTAGTCTCAGAAAAAAAAAACTAAGAAAACATTCGATCAGTTCGTACTCCTAATTACTGTTCCCTTGCGCCGGGGTTTGATGAACATCGTTTGCGTTACGTGATGTGTGTTGTACTGCATGATGTTTTCGATTTGTGAACCTGCGTACTTCGTAAAGCAGCTCTGCGGGCCATTAGCTGTATTGGGTCGGGGTTTTACGAGCCACCAGCTGACGTCGAAAATTGAGTACGAGGTAGAAGACGAGGTATTGAACTTGCGTACGTTCGGAATTCTCTCTTCAGCCTATCTCAATCCCTGATCCTTACAAGAAAGTGAATAAAAAGTGTATTTTATGTGAGCACAATGTACCGTTGGACTATAAAGTAAATTTATGTCGTTATTGACCTTTCCAAGAATGTTCGTCTACTTTCTCAATTTGTGTCACCTTTTACTGGGCGAATCTACGGTAGGCATATAACTGGCCTGTGCATACCAATGCAAAAAAGAATATCACAATTAATAGCGCGTTCGCGCCAGTTTGGTAAATGCGTTTAATATTCTGTAAAGCATGATTACAAATTGTTAGGCTTCATGCCCTTTGAAAGTAAGGAGAGCGTTTTCATCAAGGATGTAAGAATCATGGCCAAACCTGCAAAGTGATACCATCGAATGTAGGATCAATTCTTTGTACAATATATCTGTGTTGCAATGTAACGAGTTTTGCGTATGGTACGATCGGCAAGTCTGGGGGTGTCTTGGTCCACTTCAGTTAGTTTGAATTCATAGAACATTTCGGCGAGTTTCTGATAATCCACTTTCTTACACTTGTAGGCAGTGTCTTTCTAAGAACCCGGCTTCTGCCGAGTGTGGTCTGTAGTGTCACATGTCTGTATTTGGTGGCGTAGTAAACCTCACTTGGCGCGTGAGGACATTTTTGAGCCTTTTAATTTCAAGAGAAAGTATACCGACTACAGGCATGCGACAAAGAATTACGTTAAAGTTATTTGTGATTAAATCCTTCGAAGTCACCAGGCGGATTCGTTATTAGATTGCTTGCATCCCGGTCCGTCAAGACATTTCTTACAATGCCCGTGAATTGACACGTTTAACCTGTCGTCTGCTACTCTGTAAAATGCATGATTCAGTCCTATGCATTGTACAGGTTCTGACCGTCTTTCCCTGGTTGTTAGCTACAGTTTGTTGGTTGTTTAGATAATGTCATACTTTTCTTTGTTCACCTTAAATCAGTGTGGTTTGTATGTCGACAGTATTCAGTGCGAACGGTTTCTGGTAACTTCTAGTTTCAATGGGTTCAATGGGTTGTAAACGGAAGTAGGAAGCTGGAGCTTTTGAGGTTTCCGTATCTCGATGCGTAGAATCTCGAGGTCCTCAGCAACAGGCTGAAATGGGGAAAAAAGGTGCAGTATCTGAACTAATGCAATAAATGTTGGTCAAGGCGAGCCTTGAAAATTGCTACAGAGCTGGAAGAAACAACATGGTGCGGTAGAGCATTCCAAGCCTTGCAAACACGCAATGAGAAAAAGCTATGTCTACATTCTAGTCTGCTATGTTGGATCTCTAGTTTTAGGGGGTGACCCCTCAGTGTCAAGCTACTCCCCTTGTTGAGCATCAGGCGGCAAGGGTGTTCCGGGGACTGCATTATCAAAAAGGTTAATACCAAGTTTATTTCGAAATTGATGAGGCAGTTTTATTGTCGTGACGTTGTGGTCTGTTTTCTTCAGTAATCTGGTCGTTTCTTATTCTATGCTTTGGGTGGGGATTGAACTTAGCTGAAAGTGTTTTACACCATCTGTCCCACATCTATCTCAGACGTGTCGGAAGTAAAACAGAACTACAGTCGGTAACGATCCCTTCATACAGTTTCCTTGTGTGTGTCCACTACTTGTTTGTCATGGTGCTCTGTCACTTAGCCGTCAAGTATTGTTCACGTATCCATAAAGGATCCTGCAGACAGCGTTCCTGGACCATCTCATGCGGTATCTTGGTGACATCAAACGTGTACCTTATGCGATCCTCTGTTTTCTGGTAGATGACATATGGCCACCCTCGAGTGCTTAATTTTTGACCCTGATCATGGGCCATTGGCTTCCGCGAAATAGTATTACACCAAGCTTGTACTTTTTTGACTAATCGGGTGAACTCCGTTGGACGTTATTGTCTCTGGACGGTTGAGACAGCGACGAGCTGATGGCATACCTCGAATGGGGTTGACCGAGAACCTGCATTGCTAGTTTCTTGAGGATTTCCCTTACCATGGTAAACAGTTGGGTATCGACTGTTTGACGTTTGGAGACGTCAAGAGGGAGGCGAACGTAAAAGAAAAAAACATGATAAATTACGCTTAATATGATGAGTTGGAATGGAACACTTCAGGCCGGCTCCAAGACTCTATTGACTTGTTTCTCAGGATCGGTCCTAACCGTGATGGGCAGAATTATTGACATCACAATGTGTCAGGCTCCCGTGTATTCGGATTCCAGTGCAGAGGCGCGTGTCTCTAATGTTATGGCGGTGTTCGCTAACCTGGGGGTACCTCTGGCGGCAGAGAAGTATTTCTCTCATGCTTAAAGGTGCGCGTACATAAGGCGACAGTAAGGTCTGTATTACTTTACGACAGTGAAACATGGCCGGTGAGGATAAAAGACGTGAACCGTCTTCAGGTATTTGACTGTCGATATCTACGTTCCATCGTTCATATCGAGTGGCACCAGCGAGTAAGCAACGATGATATTAGGAGGAGGGCATTTGATGGTGATTGTCAAAGGAGTTCTTTCGTCCAGTCTTTACATTTGCACAGACAGATGGTTAGGCCATGTACTAAGGATGCCAGGTAGTCATCTGCCACACCGAACACTGCCGACGCTGCGGCTGATTGGCCTTAGGTGCCAGGTGAACAGATGATGATCTAGCGTAAATAAATGAAATTGTTCTCGAGGAGGTTGACCACTATGGGTTGGGTTCGTCTCCCGGGTTGAGACTCTCGCGACTCACAGAATCGGCGCCTGGAGAAGTTAGGTGAGATAGTGGTTAACGGAACCCAATGGCGTGAATGTTGTTTGGCCGAGTTGTCTGTCAGTTGAGTGCATTTAATGACGCGGTGTGATAAAAACCGTAAGGAAGCTATTTTCACGTACAGCTTAGTTGTGTGTGTTGCAAAGTGTAGGCACCTTGATGTTGAATGTTTGAATGTAGACGTAACTATTTTTAATAGGTAAGGCCCTTCCCGTCCCCTTCCTTTTTCTTCTGCCTTCCTGTACAGAGTTTGCTTCCTTTTCCTTCTTGGTTGTGTGGCATTTAAACATCAGTGTGAACGACTGATATATTGTTGTCTGTGATGATGATGATGGTGTGAACATTGCGTTTAACTCAAGGCTATACCGGGATGTGCTACTGAAGTGGACATTGACTTAGTCAACTTTTAACGCCGCCTGTTGAAGACAGCGTAAATCCCTCCATACTCGAGGTTCCATTCAGACGAACGGCAGAAGCAATCTGATGTTCCACATGGTGGCAGTGCGGTCTGTGTAAGTGTGTCACGGGAACCATCCATTTCACATGATTTTGGAGAGATCGCAGTGCCATGTTTCATTCTATCATTCATTCATAACAGTCTTAAGCCTAACAGAGTACTGTGGCTCGGGCCGCCGCTCACCTTCACAGTGACGTGAAATATCTTAGAAGGAGTTACTAGATTTGTTAAAAATCGATGAAGGCTTTAGCAGAAAAAACAGAAGTGTTATAAATTCGGGCACACTATTGACTGCGGTACATTGTCATCTCGGGTAGTGTTTTTACTGAGTGAATTGAGTGATCCCGAGAACCTGAGCCGGTTGAACAACACCCAGCTACTTTACCTAGTTGTACGTTCAGGGTTTTTTCACACTTGGTGACCACATTATTATTTGACAGTTACGCGACTTTACCCAGCTGTACCTAGTATCCGGTAGGCGCTCAGCTGTCACACGGAGTGTGTGATCCAGTCACCACAGGCTGTGCAACGTGACTAGTTGAGTTATAGGTCACCTCCCGAGCGTTCCGTAATACACGCGGCGAACGGCTGCATTGCTCGCGCGGAAACAAGGATGGTCAAGCACAGTAAATCCGTTTATATATTCGTCGCGAACAGGGCACGTTTCCGGATTATACAATAGGGAAGATCGCGCACAGGCATTATCTGCTCTTCTTTCCAGTGACAACCGGCCGTCTTTTTGAAGTCACCAGTGGCGCAGGTTGGCAAAAGCAACCGGCGCCTTTTGTTGTCCTCGTCGATATTAGGAACCGAAGAGGGTGCTACTCAATTGTGAAACTATTTACAGTCCCATGCGAATTGCCCGTACTAGAGAAGGTAGGAGTCCCAATCTTAAAGCAGCACTTTACGCGTTGTAGGTTTTATACAAACCAGCCCGGCCGTTTGCCCTGTTCATCAGTACACTATCACCCACGTAGTCCATGTTCGACAACCTAGCGTTAGGAATGAACTTGGCACCAGGCTGACTGAATTATTGAAACGCAGTTTCTAGAATGTTCATGGCAAACTTTGGCTGGAGGGAGCGGTAGAACACCCCCGGCGAACAACATCAGAAATGATGAAGGTCAGTTGTTCACAAACGGTCACCTTGTTTGGAAGGTGATCCTAGCAAATTAAGTTGATTCTGTCGAGTTCCTTTGCGAAGAGTTCAGTTTCAGAGAGACTCGCAAGTGGTTGAATTGAAGACAGCCTTCATATCTGAGAATGGCACGTAGGCTGGCCATTTGTGAGAATGGCGATGTTCCAAGTTCCGTCTCAAGGTAGAAATGTGATCACCGCACCTTCTTATTTTTTAAGTATCTTACTTATCCTGTACTTAGCTGACTTAATATAAGACCAGTGAGTAACTTGGACTCAGTGAGCATTAACCCAATGTCTGCTTAGTTGTCACACACTTCAAACCCCTTTTTTTGAACAAGTGCTGTTGATAAAAAGCACTCCTAAAGTTCATCTTAAATTTCCTGAAGTATGTGAAGAAGTTTTGTCAGTTCTGATGTTAACCTCTTCCATTTATCCTTGAAAAGTTGATGAGAGAGGAGATCTGGTCCAGTAGCCTTGTTAAGATTCAACAACTTTAGCTCTGATTCCGACAGAGAGCCGTCTGGGACAATAACCAACAATTCGTATGTCCTAGTCCACATATTCTGGTTACAAGCAGCTGAACTGCTCTTCAGAGTATTCGGTCCACTTGTCACATCGACGCGATTGACTGGTGACAATCAAACTATTTTTCGACATATGATCTCTTACACCTACTCGAAGGGCAGCACATCCACGATCCAGGGAAAATAGCCTCCTGCTGTTTCCAGATAAAAGGGTCCGTTCCATCTCTTTCGATTGTCCTGTGAAGTGGTGTCCATGACCTTTGCGGCAGCTTTTAGTCAAGTTGCGTTTCAACGCTCGAGGTCGTCATCTTAATCAGGGCCAGATAAAATCAATCCATGCTTGTTACTGGGGTTGAAGAAATATGTTCCGAAGGTGCTGTTCAGTTGTGGCAGAACTGGACTTCTGTCACATCGGTAAACCTCACGGAAAGACGTCGCTTGATCTCACCTCGTTCCATATATGATGACGACCGTCGAGAACTTAAACGCAAACTAACTAAAGTCTTGTGCAAACACCGTAAGCACCATTTAGCCGAACAGACGGAGGAGATAAAAAGAGCATTTTTTAATCTGAGATTAGCGGAATGCTTTTTTCTATGATCTGTGGTTGTACTGGTCGTCCAGTTGGTATAATTTAGACCATATGTGAAAAAGGTGGTTCACTTATCACCAGTCAGTCGCGCGGACTTGACAGGTGTGCTAATTATTTAGAGGAACAGCTCAGCTGTCCTCAGCCAGACCATGTGGACGACTGGACCTGAGTAGTCAGTTATTGCGTTTCAGACGGCCCTCTGTCGAAAGCAGAAGTAGTCCTGGAGCTCGATTGAAACACTGAAGAGGGTACGATTTTTATCAGATAGTGTACAATGATGCACAACGGCCAATGTATGCGAGGCTGTTCAAAAAATGTTCACACGATTGCCGAGCCCGGTGGGTGAGTTAGTGTAGTGTACTTTCTGTATAAGCCTTCAAGAGTGATCATTTTCTGAAGTGACTACTCAGTCCTGCCACTGTAGGTGGCTGACTTCTGATGTGGAGTTTCAGTTGCGCTGCTAGAAACCGTGGGTCATATGCAAATCACGAAGTTCATAGGAGACCTGTCGAACATGAAGCCGTCGGTTCAGTTTTTTGGGTTGTTTTTTCCGGTAATCGAAGCGTTGTATATCAGACCAGTTTTGGGATGGCTTCGGCATGTAACGATTCTATCAATTTTATCTAGTGGTACCGTATCACCTTCAAAATTTAAATTAACCCTGATCCACTACTTGCGAAACGCTGCATTGCAAAGTCTCTGTTCGACAGCTTGACAAATTTCTCGGCATAATTGTGAGTTGGTGGGACCGGCTATTCATTTTTGGAGATGTCTATCTGTGACCTATTATTTACAGATAAATTTCTAATCCTGGTGAACGCATTTTATACATTAAATTAAGGAGAGCGCAGCTATTCGGTGCTGTAACCAAGTTGGTGAGCGGTGAGTTGCCTGTGTAGGAAAGCGGGAAATATTCAATTGAAACCATTTTGAGGAGATAAGATTCGTTACGTTTATTGCCATTTCTGTCATTTAGGCAAATGAAGCACCTGACGATCTTCCCAAGCGAATTCCGTTACATCGGACATCCTAGATAGCCTGTTCCGGTTAATAATACATGAACCAGCATTTTGGTTGCCTGCTCACGGTACGAAAGATGATATAAGAACAACTCAGTCAGTTATTAACTTTTCACTTTAGTAGATTTATTTCTGTAAATGGTGCTTTGCTCCACTGAGTCTTCCAATCTTTTCACTGTTTCTGTCAACCTAGCTGGTGAGCTTGGTCTTCTCAGGTGGTTGGACTCTTTCTAATGTGCAGTTACTGACCCTTCCTAGCGGGCTGAGAATTCCGTCTTCTTGTAAGTCAGATCATTCAAACGACGGTCTCAAGTGGGATCTCCTAATTCGATTCTGTTCTTCGGTATGTGCAACCCGTTGCTTGCGATCAGTGCGTGGAATCATTTTTGTTAGTCTCACCTCTTTTGTAAAAAGTTTGAAATCCATCGGAATAATTGGTGCCATTTCTTTTTCCTCCGTTTTATACATTCTTTTTATCAAGTCGGATAATAGATCCTAGCCGTTCTAGTTGAGACACCTGGTCCAATCTTTTCTTAAATTGTTGTTACGTTCTGTCACACTGCATGATTCAGAAGTATTGAAGAAGTGCACTGATACTTCTGTTTCCACTTTAGCGTACCGTGGGTAGTGGGCCGTCGGAGGCGACCAGCGATTACCGCTCATTGCCATTTATAGGTTCATTTCACTGAAACTGTGCTCTCTCTAGAAGTCTAGTTCTATAAATCCCGTTTACATCATCGCACCCGATGACTTCGTGTTGAACATACTGCTAACGTTTGAGTGATCTCATTTGAGTTATATGACTGTCCATGGACTTGTATCAACAAATACCAATGTAATTCCAACTTTAACAGTTGTTACTGAGTTCACGTCATACTACGTTGTAGGTAGGACAGTTTCATTCATAATGTCTGGGATCTAGTTTCATCACTGAATCTCTCAGCGTCAGCCAACACATCATCCATAGCTATATGCTTGTTTGAAATGTCTGCCTTTGAATTTGTACAGCGATCTGTTGCCAGAAGTGGAGTTGTAGTTTATGTCCTTTACAGAATTCCAGATTTTTCAAACCACTTTACTTGTTAGCATCTCTTCTCTTCTACTCTCCCTTTTCAAAAACTTATAGGTGTGTTTTGTTCACCAAATCTTGCTGAGTAAACCCTTGCTATAATGCGTTCCCTCACTTCATGTACTTTGCATTTCTTCCGTAAAGCAACATGAATCTCAGATGATAAACGGTAAGCCGTACGAAGTGAGACGACGACATGTTTTTGACACAGTGAACAAATTACTAAGAGCAACGATAAAATGGGAGGTGCAGGACGTGGGCTTAACGTTCATGACCGATTATTTCCAAGGGTTAGACTCGTTCTGCTAGAATGTTCATCCTAGGTTTACGGAGTTTGCAGTGAAAGTCAACATGTATTTACAAAATAAAGAAGTTGAGACAGTGTCACCTTACCGTTTGTTTTAACTTCAGAGTGCGACAAATACTGACATCATTGCCTTTGAGTATGTCACTAATGAGTATGTATCGAACCGGACGATGACTGTGTATCGAACCAGATTCGCTTACTCCGGACTTGGTTCATTTCCGACACGTATGCATTCCGCACTTTCGGTCAAATGTCAGCAATTGTTTGCGCATTGCGTGAGAACTCGCACATCAGAATTAACATATACGCACCAGTAATAGTGCTGTGGGGACTTACTGGGGACAACAGATTTTAGCTACAGTTCGACGGTGTTGTGCAGAATAAACCACTCAATTGTCATTATTACTGGAACGCTTGATGGTGCAGCCGCCTTGCTGTTCTTGAGTAAGAGTGAGTTCATGAGGTCGGACAAGTCATTACTAAACTGTATCGAAGAGCTCCTTTGAGTGTTTGTTCTCGGCCAGTCTAATTAATGGGTTTTGGACTAAAATAACTTCATAACCTGATGTACGGCATTGACCAGAGTGTATCAGTTCATTAACTGACTGATTGGTCCCTCCATCTCAGGTTGAATAAGAGTGTGTTGGTCACTGATGATATGGTTCGAATCAACTGGGTATTCTAGTTTGTCACGGTTACTCCACTACTGAACTAGGCAGAGTAAAGTTCACGGCCACTTTTAGATAGGCGTCTGCTCCTGTGACGCAGAAGTATGCATACAAACAGATTTTTTTTATTTCGGCGCAATTTAGAGTGCCTTTGGAACGAACACGGTTTGCAGTCTGGGATATTTGGGTAACACCAGCTGAGAAATCTATATTTACTGACGCTAATGTGTCACGGTTGCAGATTATGGCAACATCCACGGCTTTTCTCTTAGATTAGGGCTGTCGTTGTCATCCCACTCGTGTCAAAGTTGCTTGTGAATGTCTCCAGGTATGTGATTCGTGCGCGTAATGTGCTTGTGAATGTTAATTCATCAACAATAATATCTTTCTTTCGCAACATGGTTGTGTGACTTCTATGCACATTATTGTTGCACTTTGCTAGAAAGTTCTTAGAGATTAATACCCATTCTGCTTCTCATTGTCGGACCACGTATGACAATAAACACAAATTCACCTCGTTGACCTTGTATATTATTACCGACCGAGTGTACAGGGAAAACATGTCGATCTAACAAGGTATGGAGCGAGTTGTGTTTTTGGCTCTGGGATGGAGATTACAGATTGACAGCTTGACTTAAACAGAAGTAAGTAGAAAAGCGAAATCATCTAAAGTGTACAATGGGGTGCGACAGTCAAAGGTATTATTGTTTATTATAAGCATTACGTAGCTTTTCCCCAGACAACTAGTAAGGATTAGACATACCTTGGTTATATCAGGAAGATAGAAAAGATGTTGTTCTCTTCTTGGTCAAAGTTACAAGGCGTTATGCCTGAAAAATAGTGTTTTGGGGAGGCGTAAAGCGTGAGTAGGTTTGATCGAGAATAGTTGTTGCATTAACGGAGTTCTTTTAAGTTATTTAGCCCTCGGTGCTTATGTCTATCGCAGCGGGCTGCCCAGACCTTAAAACTCCTTAGCGAAAGGAAGCAGGTTTGTCCAATACTGTATGATGAGTAGCTGTAAGTTGTTGTTCCGCCTACCACGTTCATATCGCCCGATAATAAGGGGAACAGTGAAGTATCCGCCTGACAGCGGAACGTATTCGTTTGACTAATGACCGACAACTGCGAACTTGGTACTTTGCTGTCTTTTTCTCCTTGTGAGCTTGTCTAAGTGTGGCGGACTTAAGAAAAGAAAAGAAAAGTTAGCATACGAGTAACTGTGATCTCGACCAACACATTTTGGGTTGCGGACTTGTTAATACTTCAAATAACTGAGGAAAGCACGAGTGCGAGTATGAGCAACAAGTAACTTGTTTTTTCGTTTTTACATGCATAAGTAAGTAGCGACTTTACAGAGCATGTGTAAGTAGGTAGACCAAAGTGAACTTTTTGTTGTCTTTCTGTTGGCTATGTCCGTACATGAAGTAACTCATGAAACATTGGTTGATAGATATACAGAATCGCGAGTACGAAAATACATATACTTTATAGTCAAAAATGCCAATTCGGAAAGTAAGATATGTTAACATTGTGCAGAACACAGGTTTAAGAAGCTCCCTACTGAGACGATTATGTCTCGAGACGGAAGGGGCAAGAGTCCATAGTGTGGGTGTGTCGGTAACTACAAGGGGTTCCGTGGATGGAACGCTGTTCGCTGACATTGAGAGTTCCCAAAGAGGAAGACCTCCTGCCGACAGAAGGGGTGCGGCGGGTAATTCTCACATAATCGCCGATTTCAGCCTGTTGACCGAAATCTTGTCACATTTGCCGTTGCAGTCAACGGTGGAAGTCTTCGCACTCCTTGTGCTGACCTGATAGAGAGCTATGTATGGGGTTCACAGTGGTTGACGCAGGTTGATGATTACTGTGTAGGCTGCACAGAGCTTAGAGCTCTCATGTGGTGCGCCAGACGAGTTGTATAGTTACCGTAATCATAAGCTGTTGAGGAGGCAGGTGAGACGACTTCCTCCCAGGAACCTAAGAGTGTAACTAAAAATTAGCTCAACTGCAGTAGCTTTCAACTTATTAACTGTGTTTCGTAGGCCTGCAAGATCCGATGGATGTGCCACGTTCCGTAAAGTACTAACACGCGTAACATTAGCGGCTTTTAATTGACAATGAAAACGCCCAACCATCCCTGTTGATGGCGGATGGTAAGCCGTAGTGCGAATATGCTCGAATTCGCGTGCATCTTAAGGTATTTAGAAGGGCTACGAAATCTCCCTCGATCCACGATCTGTGATCATATCTGGTAGACAACCAAATTTTGCCACCCACCCAACTGTTTCTAAGAACTAATTGGGTAGCGGTATGACTGTAGGCCATCTTGTGAAGCGGTCGAAACACGTAATAGATAAATCGAGCCATCTGATGATGGTACTGACCCAACTACATTTGATGAGAATGTGCTTCTGGCAAAGAAATGGTGTCAAAAGGACTGTGTGATGGTGTACTTCGGAATGTTGCCGTTAGAAACATGTGTGACTTCAGTTATGGACATCATGGCTTACTTCAGGCCATAAGACATACAGTTACAAGTTTAACTGTGACGAGTGTGGCAGTGTGTAGAACTGTGCTGCACAAAAATGCACGAGAGAATGCACGGGGAAGTGTCGCAGAGAATTGTTCTCCTTGTTTTCTCCCAGGTACAGACCGAATTTTGAGAGAGCTGCCTTGACAAAGATACCCGATCCCCGGATTAGTGACTTGCGTGGCAGACATAGCTGCCACATCACTGCCATTGCCACTCGATGCACTGATTATGAACGCATGAAAAAGCGTCCGCTAAGACGTTCGGTACTTAAGACTCGTCGCATATCTACCATAAACTGAAAGATGTTGTCTAGATGACAAACTGTCTTTGAGAATTACCTTCCCATTGAAGTGTTCAGGGAGTTGATTGGCGAATTATGGATATCCTGCTTTTGCCGAATGACGGAAGTAGCGGGTGCTTAGGTAGATTGCAAGTAACCCTCTTCCAGCCATACTCTAGCGGGACTCCGCAAGTTGTAAACGTTTGAAGAAGAAGGCTAAAGGTTGTCATCACTTACCAGCGGCACCGACAGCTGTGTCAGAAGCCTAGGTTACAACTAATAGCGATGCCTTCAAGTTATGAGAAGCAAGCGAAGCTGAGTTAGCGACCGCATCTCTGCGCTCAGTTATTTCAGTGTGTATAGGTTCTGTGAACTTGAATCAGCCATTGGCTGCGTTGTATAGGCATAGCGAGAGTATGAGACGCCTGTTGTAGCTGACCAGACCACTAAGACGACTAATTCGGCTGAGGATATTCACGAATGCCTTAGACCTTATCATTTAGCGCGGTGATTCCGTTTTTTAAGGTCCGGAGACTGAATGGTCATCTTGCCTAGTTCATATTTGGCGGGGTTTGTTGTGACGTACTGTTGAGTCAAACACCCCAGTAAACCGCCCTGTTTTTCTTTTGAAGAACTAGCCATTTGTTGACAACGGTACCTGTTACTTAGGTGACTTACTAAGTCGACAACCTGACAAATGAGTTGAAGAGATTTCGCTCAAACAGTGTCACAGAGCCGCGATTTTTGCTTTTAAGGCTTCGAAATGTGTTTGACCACGTTTGGGGATAACCAATTTGTCGGGAAGACACGTATCTGATATAGGACGTGAAGTAGAATGTGGTACACTTGACTGACTAAGTAGTTGTTGGAAGAGCTTCTCAACTTGACCAGCGATTTTCGCTGTCTCAGTGAGAGTTAACGAAAGGGTAACGAAAACTGTTGCGTGTATCACCTCCGGTTATCTGTTGAGCCAGCGTTCCCACGGGAGGGACTCGTCTATATGCGAACTGTCCATTAGTTGTCACATTTCTGTCGGAGTGTCTGTGCGTTTATCGCCTTGTTTTAAGTCGTGAGGACGTTGCAATCGGGTCTTTACAGAGGGTACAACTTGATTAGTATCTGTCATCTTAAGGGCCATGTTTCCACGCTCTACCGGTTGGTTTACTAGTGTCGCGAAGCCGTGTGGTGATTTCAGCCAGAAGCCCGTCCAAAAAATGACGGGACACTGTTTAATTTAAAAAAAATTCCGACGTTGAAAAATGCTGCCTCCGGGTAGACAAACCCGAGAAGAGTGTCGCTTTCCAAAAGCGGAGGGACCACTAGAGCATGGGTACCGTGGAACGGACAATCTTTTTGATTAGATAAAATTCCCGCTGATTACGAGGTTGCAGGCGATTAAAAATTAATAGGTCAACCGAATCAAAATATATGTGAATGATTGTGAGATTCCCACATCAAATTCAACACGAACAAAGTCAAACACTTCGGGCGTCCTGTTTAACATGTTTGTAATAGATAGATTGAGAAAAACAACGTTACGAGCAACAGCTTGCTTGTAACTGTTTTCTTTTCACCGTGCTTCCGGCGGTCTTGAACGTAGTTCATGGGTTCGACTGGATGAGGTGATTTTTGGAAGACTTTACTGGCCAGTTGCAGGGTTGATATGCAAACTGGCACTATTGGGGTTGACTTCTTGATCCACCTCTACGTGGTGAATGGAGGATACTCTGTCTGTTGTTCTTTGGAGGCTGGAGCTATTAGTACAGCTTACAGCTGTCGGTGGGAACGCTCTACTAATCCGTTCGAAGATTGGTGGTATGTGATATTTCCAATATGTTCACAACGAAGCCTGCATGTTATACCACGGAAGCGGTTGCGCTGGGACTATGGGCCTGTGTCTGTGGTAGTTATAGGAGTTACTCTCAAAATAGTTACCATTTTATGGCGAAATGCCTTGGCAACACTGTTTGTGGTAATGTCTGGTACAGAAGTAGCTATTGGTCAACGTGTTAGGTGACTGACGTGGATGAGCAGAAAAATTCTATCGGGAGGTAGAAATAGGCCAGAAATATACAAGCGGATATGTGGTTATCGATTTGTGTTAGGAAAACTGCCAAGTGAAAAAATATGGCGATGTCCATCATTGGGCAGACAGTACAAGCAGAGTTTGGGCCAAATCCGTGTGTCGGTTGATGTCAGCTCAAAGATATCGAAAAATTAATTTTAAGTGACACATATTCTACAAAAGTTGCTAGAAAATGAATCGATCATTTGGTGTTGCTGTGTGGCGAGTGACACCGGGATGAGAACTGAAGAAATGAGAATGTATCAGAACGAGACAGCTATTTGTCATTAAGTTGTTCCCGTCATTTTCTCATGGCTTATAGCATAACATTGAAACTGTTTCAACCAGATCTGCTTCAAATTGGAGTCATCTATCTTGGATCCAAGCAGCTGCGACACGATCTCCTAGCCCGATTCTGGGAACCAATTTACCCAGATGTTTGTGCTTTAACGGTTCATTTTTATTCACCGAAACATCCTTTGTGGTTTGGTACAGATCTACGAAGGTCAGTTGCCGAAGGAGCTTACAGACTTCTTCCTTAATCTCCACTGGGATATGCCGAACTACGTTCGTATACATCGCGGGTCGCGATTTAACTCTTACCATAAGTATGACTTCGACTTGATCAAACCACAATCGACTATTGTGAGTACAAAAACTGCGGGACCGAATTGTTGTAGAGGACTTTTTGGGGTCATAGCCAAGCTCACCGGCGGGTTGAGGTACTCACAAATTGTGGTCGCAAACAAGGTAAAAGAAATACCTAGTCATATCGGGTTTACTGATTCTTTTAAAGTGAAAAATGAACTCTAATTAGTCTCGATGGAAAATAACTAGTGAAGTTGAAGAGGTGATTAACTGAACATTGGACACTGTTTTTGGAATGCCGAGCACCGTGGAGAGGTAGTGGAGATGTCTCAAACTTAGTTGACGCTGTGAAGCCGTGGTTCAAGTACAATCCGACGACGGAGATTACTAGCAGAGTGCTAATCACGAGTACCGTAGAAAGTATTGATGTAGTGGGGGCGAGCGCTCGTACTATACTACTTACATCACTCCTATTCAGTAGCGTAGCGAGACATAGGTTTGGACATTGAAGTAGCAGCAGGAAAAATACCAGAAGAAACATCGGAGTGCAGCATCGCATGAAATGGTCCTTGGTACGTGAAAGAACTGAACATTGGCGTCTGTAGCAACCGTGACGTCCTGGGCCCGGTACCGTACTTAGATGAGTGTTTTTGTTCATTGTCATGTTTAAACGCACAACCCATGTGTTGCTTTCATGAATAAATAACTCTTGAGCTATCCTTGTTCTTGGCTCACAACACTAACTATTACATACCTGTGTTCATTTTGAACTTTGCACATCTTTCAATCTGAATTCATGACGTTTTACTGAATGTAGAGTTAATTGATCGCGAACGCCGAGTTTTTGGCTCTCGAATTGATTCTTAACGGCCAAATAATGACGCACATGAATGGATTAAGAGAAATTCGACGATCGTTTTCTGCTTTGTTACCAATTTAACCAACGAATTTGTGCATCGGTGCGGACCGAATCTGCAATCACTGACTTGAACTTTTACAGAGGAGAAATAATAGGGACTATGACTTGCAAAGCGCTCTCAAGTAAAAGAACTGACCAAATTAACGTAGTGGGAGATCTAATTGCCGAATCGATCCTGCACTGTCTCTATTTTCAGAATTAAATAATGTGGCTCTCAGAAAGTCCTGAAAAAGTCGAATGAGGTGTCCTACCGAGGATATATTGCAGATATGTTGGCGACACGATCAGAAATTCAGACGATTGACTGGAGATGACAGAACATTATTATACCAGCTACCAATTGTAATAACGACTGGACCCACGAAAGGCTTAGCGCGTTTGTTGAACTAGCTGAATATGGTAAATGTCTCAGTTTGGAACAGTGTTTCATCCCTTTCTGTCTAGCAAATGTGCCCAGCGTTTGGCCTTACCACTGACTATCGTTATCATGGGCATAGTGAATTAACAAATGGACTAGTCTGTTGATGATTTTTGGACATGAATTCTGCTCCTGAAAATTAACTCTGTCAGTTTGAAACATGTCGTGAGTCATGATGTGTTTTTTTTGCCACAAATATTCTCCAATCAACAAATGGCCGGTCGCCTCTAGCTCGTCTTTCACACCAACCGGTCTGCACCTTTGTGCCCATTTGTCAAATTCACTTCGTACGCCCAGTGCTGGATACATACTTACGGAAGTTTCTTAAGTTAGATCGCATCTTTGTTACATTGTGCTATTACTAACCGAATATCTTTTTCATGCCCCACATTTTTGCTTCCCTGTCTTGCCTAAGTTGTAACTCTCACATTATCTGATTACTAGGTTATTGTATAAAACTGAAACTAATAACCATGCACGGGGAAAGTAAACGTCTTCATTTATTACTGTATTCTAAGGCTATATTTCTAGATCGTGATTTCATTGTGTTTCAACGATATTGCTTGTTGCTAAGACCAGGTGAAACCTTAGTCATCTGGATCCAGTGTGATGCTTGTACGGTGACACATTCTTACCGACACTTCAACAGTGAAATGCATGCCCGCGACGTTCGTCTCCGATAAAACTGATCTCAAAAATGCACAGTTAACTAAAGTGGATTTTATTTTCGTTTGTGACCGTAGATGACTGGTGAGTTGTTTCACTATCTTCCGTATATGTCGTTGGATGTTAGCTATCTACAGTCCACTTGTGATACTCCGGGGTATCGCAGAATGAACAAATCAGTAATTCCATTGTTGTAAGTCTGAAAGAACGGCGTGGGCACTAAATAACAACGACAAAGAATGGGAGACTGTGCACTGTTCAGTGTATTCACAGCAAACGTGAGTTGCAGGCACTTGTCATATGTCTTAGTAGCAACATCGAAATGTGTCCATCCATTGTGTGTCAACCGCAAACCTCTTCTAACGCAACTTTCTTTGAAGAGGAAACTTTATAATGTGTTTGTTAATGTGTTATACTAGATTTTCAGACGGAATCCGGCCTTACTTTGCGGAAACTCACGTAATCTATTTTCAAAGTTCAACGCCACTAAATCATTTGCTCGATAGAGGCGAATTTCTTGCGAAGAAAATGATAATCCAGACTATCCAACGGATTAAAGCAAATAACAAGAAACTTATCAGCCAGTGTCCCAGCTGGCTACGCCAGAATCTATCTAGGCTACTTTGTTTGTACATAGACGAGACGAATCGTAATGTTTTTGCTTCTGGTCTAGGGGTAGATCAAAGTTTCCGTGAATGGGATGCGAATTCTGCCATTTAGTATAGGAACCAATCTCACTGTTTTGGTTTACAGTTAAGCTGTCCGTATTTTGTTATACGAATAACATTCGAAAGTGACATGAGTGATCTTCCGTTATTCTTGTCCGGACATTCAATGAAACTATACGTTGGACAAGGCATCCGTACACAAACGAACACGAGAAGCCTCGAAATTTGAGCAACGCAGCATCCAATTCCTCTCAACTTACAGCGGAAAAAGTACTCAACGGATTGAAGCAAGTGATTTCCGTACTTACTCGTAAATTAACATTCCTTTCAGACTGTTTAAGTTTTGACTGGACTTGTTTGAAAATATTACATTCATCCTAACGAACTGCATTGTAACGTAACTTCATATTGTGCCATTCATGATCAGCATCTATCCGGTTTTGTGGTTGCATCTTTGCAGTACATTGTTGTGTTAAACTGCTTATTTTAAATAAACCATTCACCAGAATATCGTTTATTTTTTGCGCGCTGGTATTAGAAACCGAGTGATCAGTAATGTTCGGTTTAGATAATTCAGGCTTACCTTTTGTGCAGAAAGCTGAAGGACGGAGGTTCACACTGTGAGCGTCAGTCTTAGAAGGTGGGCTCAGGGCTTACCGTTTGAGGCTTGAAGCTTAACTGGAAAGAGAAGTACAGTAACTAACGAACATTTCTTGAGCACCACAGTGCTGGTAACTCACCTAATGCTTCACGTGAGTGGAATTCTCGAGGATACGATTTACAGCCCTTTTTTACTAGATACACACAAAATCTTGTATTAAATACCTTTATTTCTACAAACAAATATACCGACTTTAATACTATGCTGCACAACTGTACCTAAACTTCCGAAGCTTCAGTTCTACGTAATTTCACTGTAACTTTGGAATGAATTGTGAATTATCACAAAGTGAAGACGCACAAACTGCTTAGACGTGATTTTCCAGCTTGTGTATCCCGAAGATAACAGTCACTATGCTGTGGTTTCTATCGGGGCCAAAACGTTGGTAAGTCTGAAAGGTATATTTTCACATTTCTAAAAATAAATCGTGGAATCAAAACACCGAATGTGTAATGTTTTCGTCAGTTGCTACATAACATACTGATGAAGTGTCAAGCAGGCTAGAATGGGATCAGAAAATAAGGTCCAGGTGTTTGTCAAGCTATGATAGAGCCAGTGGCTCTCATCAACTTGTGCACACACTGGATTCAATTAGGATAGATGCTAACCAACACGGTTTGGGCTTCTTCAGGATGGCGTGTTTGTGTTCATGCATTATCACACTCGAAAAGTTACCGTCGGGTCGATCGCACAATCGACCATCAACAGGTGATTATGTGATAAGTTTGCTTACTTTAGTCAAGTATAACTGCTTATTCCTTTAAAAGAAGGCGCATACGCCAATTCGTTGACGTTGTAGTTGTCAGGTGGATTGTGAATCATGTATTTATGACGCGTGCGTCTTAATTGGATGAATTGTATTGTATAGGTTACTACTGTGTTGGCACAATGAAGTTGCATCCAGTGTTCGTTGAGCACTTTTATCAAACGTTTTGGGAGGAGAATATGGTCGTTTTCTTTGTAAAGCAGCCGCTCAAATGTTACTGGTGAATTTGTTATTTCAGATTTGCAACGATCAATTACCCCGAAGATCAGATTTTCGTGAATGATTTTTTATTCTCGGTCTATTGCGTCACGTGTACGCACCGCTCATTTTATTAAGCAGGATTGTCCTTAGAGAAGCGATGACTGCGATTAGTTGTGTGTTCTGCTGGTGTTCAGTTTATATTTAGCCACAGCAGTGCTGCTGTATGTGCGAAAGATCAATGGAGTCAAAGTACTGTTCATCACGAACGAATTTATGATATACTGCTCAACACAATAACTTTGAGAGTTTCAGGAGCGAATAGCTCAACATCTGCAACAATTTTCCTGTTATTCCGACTTAGAACCTTACATATGTACATAACGTGAAAAATATCACATATATGGGCCAACTTGTCAGTTACTATCCTGAATTGCTCTCACCATGTCATCCATATATATTCCGTGTAACGGACTATCACACACTACTTACGTGAAATAGTTGAGTAGATCCAGACTTGTACGCACTAATACTGTTACGTCATTTGGTAGGTAGACATTTGCAGTCTGAATACCAAGTATAGTGGACAACTCATTACTTGAATTGTAAATTCCAGTATCCATATCCGCTACTAAGTTCAATGTTTAAATATCCACCATCGCCTTAAACAATGCGTGGGGTCATGTATGGTCTGAACCAACCAACATCAAACTCGACTGCGACCGTTTCATATATCAAATTGAAACCAGAACGTACTAGTCACAGAGGCTGGGCGGGATGTCGTACATAATTATTGACTATAATCTATGGAAGAAGAAATGAGTAATTGGTAAGTAGTTTACATCGACCTTGAGAAAGTCTCTAGTTGGGGCAGTTTTATAACTGTAAACAGTTTTGCTCTAAATAGCCGAATTAAACGATTGTTTTTAATCCTACGATTGCTATGTGTCCAGTGTATTCCACCGCAGCTCAACGCAGTCCACTTCCTTAATGCGATTGGGAGTCTTAATACTGGCAGTCGACTATTTTGATTTGCTTATTTCAAATATCTCAAAACGTTAGTTCCTCTTCCTACTTTTTTGGATACACTCCAACAGTTGGCCAGGGAAACCATAATATTCAACTCGGTTCGGTTGATCACTCACAGTTCACACGCTTAATGTAATTTCATGTCATAGAAGTCAGCGACTCAGTACCACATACTGGAGGTCTCAGAGTATGCACATCCTAATGGGGAACTGTAATTCGCCACAAAACTACAGGGAATAGAGAACAGTAGGTTTTGGGGAAGTGAGATCACAAAGATGGCTATGTAAGCTACGCAAGGATGGAGGTTACATTTTTGCGGGTCAATGAACATAAGGTTTCCCCGGTCGTAAATCGATGTCTAGGTCAGTATGTCGTTTCCCTGGCTGGTTTGGCTTCCCTGTACTCGTTGACCCCACTAATCCGACCAACCACTTAAACGACATCACTGTCAATCTCACACATCTCACTCTCCCACTTTTTCTATCTGTTATTGTTACAGAAATACAGGAGTGGAGTAATCGACTTAACTCAACTCCAGAGCTATTTCCGACGCAGTGGTAATAATACCCGAACTCAGCAAATCAGGTAGTTATCTCTCGAACGCAATTGTACATCTTATTGTTAACAGTGTGATAGAACAACCGCAATAACAAATAGTGTAGCATACAAGCCGGTCGTCTTTACTCTGTCCGCTACATTTGCGGGCGAACTTTGGGGACACCGGGGGACAGCGATCTTTTGAAGTGGAGGTTCTAGCAACAGTCCTGTGGAAAGAAACAAGCAAGTATGAACCAAAGGCCTGGTAAGCCATGAGCACGACCTACACGAACGAAAACTAAAACGGGGTTAACAACACGGCACCACGTCTTGTTACGCAGTCCAGACTCAACCCCTGAGTACCTGCTGGATTCGACCGCACGTTACAATAGGTTTAGTGGCAATCACCACATCCGCCACAGTTTAAATGAGATTCAGGGTTGTTATGGTTTCTGCGCTGTTTATTTCCGAAGCGTTCAGAAAATCGCAACTGTGATGGTTCGTTCTCAACAACATCTTCAATCGAGGGACTTGAACATGAAATAGACTCGAAAACAGCGGTATTAGCAATAGGCACTGCAGGTATATTGTAGACAAGCTGACCGATCTGTCCACGATGGACACATCAATAATCTAAGCCAATTATCTAGGTTATTGAGCACAATAATCATCCGAAGTAATAGAAAGTTTACTTCGACTTTGTAGGATTCAAGAAATCTCCGCCGGACACAACAGTTTTGACCATTACGTAACGAAGTAGAAATTGAGTAGTAGTATTTTTGAGTCTCACGAATCAAATCAAAACAAGAAACTGGAAGTGGCTGAATCAACAGGCAGTCTGAGTCGCCGTCCTCTCTGGAGTCATTATATGAAGATAAATAGTCAACATGGGAGCGAATTTTGCACTACGATGCTGAATATTGTACGTATATGTAGCTCAAGCAACACTGCATCGCTGATCCATTGCCACAATAGACTGAGCAGGGGATTTGTTAGGATTATTAGTGAATTTGAAGGCTTCGTGATCAGTGACCAGAATGAAATGAACACCGAAGTCTGATGATCACCCAGTAAACCAGCAGTGGTTCTTACTGTGGTTGCGCATATCCACGTTCTGCTGAATTGGGACGCATCATTAATCAAGGTTGATGGCAACTTCGGAGAAAAGGTGCATGATACTGCAACAAAAAAACAGAAAACTCGATAGAATTCGAAGATTTTGTTCATGCAAGACGATCCAAACAAAATTACTTAGAGAAAGATAAACAATAGTTTTGTCTCATCAGCGAAGTTAAGAATGGGTCGAGAATAATATTGAGGAGAACCCATTAAGGAACGAAACTCGTCAAGAGTCTTTGAAGTGGATGCCTTAGATAGAAATTGAAAACGGTAAGGACAAGGAAGATAACCGTTCTCATCAATGAGAAACTCCAAACAAGAACTTGAACGTACCGAAAATGCGCTTCAAAGAGCAAAATCGTTCAAGTAGAACGTACAATCGTTAGTCATGAACAAACGTGGTTGGCGCATGCACAATAATATCCTAGTGAATGGAAACACTCCCGAGATTGGCAGTAATGTTGATAACATCTTAAAATATATCAAGCGATACATCCACACCAGAAAGCAGAAAACTATACCAAAACAATCTGAAAGGAGTACTGATGGTTTTCAGCTCACGGGAAACCTCATCAAGTGGAATCTGCAGAAAAGCATCCTTCAGATCAAGATTGGAAAAAAAGTTTCGAGTCAGGAAATTGATGCGGAATGTCCTCTGGTTCAACAATGGCACAATTCTTTTGCCAAGGGAATTTGCTGAGCGGAAATGAATAATCACCGTGTCTTACCTTCACGTTTAAGCGTAGTCACAATGGGTGTAGCTGGAGTGGAAAAATTCGGGAGCGTTAATATATTTTTTCCACAAGTTGTTCGATTGGTTTTTCGAGAGACACGTAACCCGAAAGGAGCGATTCGTCGCTTCATAAAGATCGGGTTGCCTTTGAGTTCGAGCGAAACTGATTTAATATGCATGCCATGAAACACGGAGGGAATAGATTACGTATTTTTGATTCACGTACATCGGAGAACATTGAAATAGAAATGTTCAAATGTTTCATATTTTCCAAACGAACGATCGATGGCCTAGGATCAATAACCGAAAGTGGCAATTATTAACAGTGGACTGAAAGTCAGAACGTGAGTTGACAAGAACCGAGATTTGTTAAGGCATATCCAGTGATTCCTCCCATGGAAACATCAGAAGGTTCTATAATTACCGTCTTCAGACACTTTATGAAGTCAAGAGGGATAAATGATTCAACGCTGCCGCTATCCAAAACGAATGAAAGTTCAATAGAATTATTAGCAAGACAGGTTCGTTTCATGTGTCTGATAAAACCAACAGAATAAGCAACAAGGTCGATAGAATGAAAAGCGGAACTCAATTTGCCATCGTCAAAGATTTTGAATCTTGACAAACCGATTGAATATGGTCAACTTTACAAAACTTGTGACACGTGGCATTTCCAAAGCGACAAGTAAATCGAAATTATGTGCTAACACATGACTTACAGCTGTTCCACCATTGGTTAACATTTGACCCATGTGCAGGTTGATTATTGCCGATCTCATTGTGAATGTTCACGTTTTTGAACCGCCGTTGTTGCCATGACTTTCAGACTTTCTCACATTATTGTCACATAAAACCATCGGTTCATCTTCCACGACAGCTTCAACATCTTGATACTGTTCACGTAATGTTCTAGCTGACTGGGAAGTGGGATTCGGAAACAGTAAAAGCTTCTGTTGTAGATAACGCATATTTATTCAAGTGATCAACCAATCAAGACGTTGAGCTTGTGTTTGGTCCACAAAATCACGTCGAGCTGCTCGAGTCTGGATTTCGAGAATGAACTGTTTTCTTTCCTCACGCACATATGAAATTTGGCCCATTTAACAGCTTTAAGATTTATAGGTTGAACATGGGAGAACAGTAATTTTTTCAAGGATTCGCTGGAAAGATAAACGGGTGAATCAGAGAATAACAGGTTTTTCATCAAGCAGTACGCATCATTACCAATTACGTTGAGGAAGTGAGCGAATTTCTTTTCCGCCTTCAGCTCTTTGCCCATGAGACACCATATTTTGAAGCCTTCCATATAGTCTTCGATTTTTCTCGGCAAAGTATAATTATTCAGAATTTCAAGTGGACAGGAATCCATCATAAGAAGTTACAGTAATTCCACAACGCCAATTGTGAGTGTTCCAGAAGTACAAAAATGAAGTAATTGACGTAGCTCAACCCCAGAGCTATTTTCGACGCAGTAGTAACAACACTCTGAACTGAGCAAATCAGGTATTTATCTGTTGAGCGCAACTCTACATCTTATTGTCACCAGTGTGATAAAGCAGTAGTAATCGGAAATAAGTGCAATAACAACCATTATCACTATCATAGCAGCCATGAGCCTGACCAAAAGGTACTGTGGCTCGGGCCGCCGCTCACCTCAACAATGACGTGGGAAATCCTAGAAGAAAACGTTACTAAGAAGGTTGAAAATTATTAAAAGAAGACTAAGCAGATGCATTGGAAATGGTATGGATACAGGTACGCTATTGACTGCGACACACAACCACAACGGATAACGTCTCCAACCAGCGGTTTGAGTGATCACGAGGACCTCATCCAGGCAGGCGACATCCACCCACTTTGCTCAATGGAGCCGTCAAGGTCTTCATATTTCGTGACCACGTTGTTGCTTGACCACCACGCGGTTTTACCCAACTGTTGGTGGTCTCAGTATATAATGCCCGGTACGGTAAACGACCAGATGACAAACGGAGTACGTGACCTAACCATCGCAAGCTGTGCACCGTGATTAATTGACCAATTGATCGCGCATTTCGGGTGTTCCAGAATACGCGCAGGCGAACTACCACATTGCTCAGGCGATCAGTCCACTTAATATGGGCCAGTTGGCGAAGACAACGATGGTCAAACACAACAAGTCTGTTAATATCTTCTTTGTGAACAGGCCACGTTTCCGAACCATAAAGCAAAATGAAACGCATACAGGCATTATATACCTTTCCTGTCAGAGACAACCGGATGTCTTTTCGATGCCACAAATGACGCAGTCTGGCAAAGACGACTCGTGCTTCTGCTGTTCTCGTTATCTCATGAGCAATAATACAGGCTGACGAGATGGTGCCATCTCGTCAGCGGGTAGCAATAACAACCATCACACTATCGAACAAGCGTTCGACTGTTAATGCGATATGGTACAACATGCATCCTTCTAACACAATCATCGGCTGAACTCAAGCTGACTGTTTAGCGAGCTCCTAGTTGATCTCAAGGAATGACAATATTTAACCTTGATATCTGAATGAAGACAGTTCTAGCCACAGAGACCAGCTTTTGTGGATGTCTCCACCATAGCTTCTAGCACTTTGTAGGCAGGGCACCATCAGCAGATAAGCCTATGTTGTTAAGCCTGTAATGAACAATTCTTCTTGGAGCACTTTTCTCTTCAAATGGTCGTTTTTACGATAATACGCCACGGTCACACTAACCAATTTTTACCATATGTTGGAAATCAAGGATCAACGCTTCGTGGTAACTTCGTGTAAAACAAACACTGATAATTAAGTTATAGCGTGCCAACTGGTACACTGTGTCGTCCTCTCATCTTTCAACACTGAAGTGCGAAAAACTAATGAATCCCAGTGGGCTGTTTGTTGAAAGAAAAGCGAGGTTGCGGGGGCCTTTTGGATATAGTTTGTTATGCTAATTCGGTTCTCTTGGTCCCAGTCAATTATCAATATTCCGATGAACCGTTGTTCTTGTAGGATCTCTAAGATATTCAGACACGTAGTTTCTGTTACATTATGGTTACGTATGACTTTTAAGTTCCGTGGGCGTTAAACTGTCAGTTACGATCAATGGGCTGTGGACTCTGCAGTGTAGAATATGGCTGAAACAGAACCACGTTACATATCGAATGAGCAAACATGTTTTTTCACCATCCGCTTTTGCATTGCTTTGTTCTAGCATACGTGAAACTAATTTACCTCAGAGGTTTCTGTTATCTTGGGTTTTGATCCATCTTATACGCCATCCATACTACTGCATTTTGGATTGGTCGACTATACTGTTACAGGTTTCCTGATTATTAACAGAGAACATTATTTTAGGGTTCACAAACTATGTACGCAAGTTTCACGTGCTGTGGCACCAGCATAGCACTTTTTTCACCCAATCAAGTCATCATGCTCGCTACTGAGCGCGTGTGTGCGTTCACGCGTGATTGCACTAGGTCAAAGACAGTGACCAATCGGGTTAGTGCATTCAAACTGCAAAACTGCAATAGTTACTATGCGAGAATGCTTTTCTTCAAGTTTGGGAGGGTTGCAACCACAATGGAGTTCTCATACTTACTAGTTTAACTATGTCTCTTCAGTAACAAAATGGATAAAACATTTGTTTTAACAATATGGATTTACGCTTTTCTCTATTTTGATAAACTGTTTTTCGCCGAGTCCAACGTTATACCAACAAAGCAGACTAGCTTAAGAATTCGCCGTCCATGTGATAATTGCAAGTGTTGGGTCAAAAAACAGTTGTCGCCTTCCGAGGACCATTCATGCTCCCGTTCGTGTAACGGATCCTATATGCCGGGATTGCCGCCAGTGTCGATTGTAATCATATTCTTCAATGAGGAACCCATCCTCATACACGATACACTTTATAGTATACTGAACAACACCCCAACTGAACTGATACATGAGATAATTTTTGTAGATGACAACAGTGATCGAAAAGATTTGTACGGAGTGATTCCCGAACACAAGTTGGTAGGTTTTTATCGCACTGGTATTTTCAAGAAAATGTTTGGTTAATCTATAAACACTGATTAAAAAGAATATTTTCAGCACGTTCGTTTGGGGAACTTTTATAGAGAGATAGTCTAAATGACTACTCGTCATTTGTGTGCCTGCGCCACATAAGTTTGAAAAATTAGTTGATACAGGACTAACTGAGTAAAAACTCGACTTAATCATCTTCCCTGGTCTTACACACCAAGACTAACATTTCCTAGCGTCCAATTTATGAAATGACATAGCTTGAAACAAAGAATGTGCTTACATTTCGTTTTGTGTTCGTGAATGGATTAGAGTGAAACCGAACTTTTCAGTCAATACTGACCATGGCGGACGACTGAAATCTTGATGGACAAATCAACTAATTCTTAAGAAAAAACTATCCGCGATGACTTCAGACAGTTTTCCTACCTTGAGTCTGATACGCTTGTGTTGCCATAGTTGCAGTCCAATCACACACTTTGTCAAAGTCTGTACTGATATTCTACTCTCCATTTTACTGCACTCATGTCTTACGTTTCAAATATGAATGAACATAATAACTCTGAAATGAGCGTCTTGTCTGAAAATGGCGCCTTTTCGTTCGTTTTCACAACAAAACGTTCATCAGCCTGACGTGCGGAAATCGTCTGTTCACATTATCGAAACTATCAGCATCTGGTCATTAAGCAGCCAAGAATGGTTTTGATATCATTGTTAAAACTATCTTTCGGCTTATATACAAAATAGTGTCCACATAAAAGTAAACCAAATTGGTCATAGAAAATTTCGAACGGATTTGAAGGTACCAGGAACTATTGATGCAAGGCTGAAGTCTACACTTACGTTATTTTTGGTTGCACTTCTTTTCTGGTGCAGAAGCTAGATAGGAAAAGTGATAAATGTGCTTCATTTGGGGCAGGGATAAATTTTATACATTGGATGGCTGAAGCCATGTGTATCATTGCCAGTTAAGGAATGATGAGGAGCAAGTGGGTGATCTGTTTCTCGGTTCATTCGATACAATGACAGCCTACTGTTATTGATGATGAGACGAGCGAGTAAAGCCTGCCAGAGAATGGATTTGATACAAGTCCGTTGGTTGTGTCTCACGACAACATGTTTCTATTCATTGCGTTGAACTGAGACTGTCCTCCAGTTTGCATTACGCAAACAGTTCGAGAGAGAGGGGGAGAGAGGAAAAGGATGAAACAGCAAAGAAAGCCATTAACGAGGCCTCTTGAAATCATTTGGTCTATCGTTTCCTTCAAAGAGGTTACCCCGGGCAGATATGCTACAAACACCGATACACATATGCATCTTGAGTGTGGAGGTGACTGCATGCAGCTTATATTCGGCGAAGCACCTCGTAATAACCAAAACAAGTTGATATGTCAAAACCCACCAATATTGTAGACGGCTTCGACCGCTTAGCATTGTCTCGAGTTTAATGAAAGGTACTGCGAAAGGTAAACTCATCTTTCGGCTATCTTCTACTTCAGCAAGGCATATCAGGACCTGTAGTTATTGCTCGCTTATTTAACGTGTCACTAGATGGTTTGTTACTGTCCACAACAATTGTACATACAATTTTAACCATCTGTACTGTAAGATATATATGGGGTCTAATAAGTGTCCATTTTTCGGTGGCTCACATGCTTTGAAAGATATTTTGTTTTATAAGTAAATCGTTACTACTAGATGCCGCATTAAGTATAGTTCTCTTTCACAAAAACTAGAGATAAACTGTCCTCCAACCTACACCGTCTTTGAAAGTTGATTTGATTAAATGATTGCACGTGAGTCTCGTTTGTAGACGTAATACCTATTAGCAGTGTGGACAAGCAACCATACGGGAAATGTTAAGTGACGCATTTTTAGACACGAGATTCTTTGGGTATCGCTATCTTGTTGCCGAATTTCCATGTATACAAACAGTCGTGACCTTTTTCCACTATGGTTGCCACTGTTCCACTGAAATTTTAATTTCGCGTTTGGAAGTCACTAAGTAATCACCATGGAAAAAAGTGACATATTCACATTGATATTCTTGTTCATGTCTAAGTGAATTATTTGACATTCTCTCCAAAATTCCATTACGATAATCCCGTGAGGTTGGATAGGATGAACTGTGCCTGGGCCTTCCTGTTATCATTTGGAAGTCTATGGATGTCAGAATGTTAACAAAATGTTGTACGTGCGATTGGATCTGACAGCATAAAGGTGTATATTTAACTCTATCTATTTGGAATGACTGTTTATAAAACTGGTATGTTTTTTTTGCAAACTTAGATTAGCGTTCATTCTGTGCACTTGGAAATGAATCAGCTTTGTGATTGGAGTCTTCGTAAAAATTACCAAGCACAAACCGTTCCCGTTCCATTTACACCCAGGTATTTTTCAAACCTGAAATACGTGTTACTCCCTGAAACCCATAAACACCTTCGTTGGACTTTATTGTACTCGTTGGTAGCTAAACCACATTTGTTTATGACCTCGACTTTTACCGACTAATAAACGTTTTCACTGAACATCTTTCAACAGAAGCATAAGAGCGTAGTCAGTATGCAGATTACTTCGCCGATAAGCTTGCACAAGATACAAATCAATCCTACCTCATTGTTAGCCTAAAATAGCTTGCAGGTTTTACGCTATCATTTCGTGACGAGACAATTGCTGTTCTAGTGACTCAAATCGATGATCCACTGATCGAGACTTTCGTTGTGTGCACAAAAAATCGGCCAGGTCCGTTCATTCAGGTGAGGTTTTTGAAGTCACTATGATCGATTTAAAGACAAGGGGACCGGAGATCGATTTATGAACCAAATGGTTGATGCGTTCTACTAATGAACAAGTTTTGGAGTATCTCCAACTGAGATCTGTTTGACAAATAATATTTTCTGAACTGTAATCATTGACCCATTCTTGAGAGCTAATGATATCCACTTGCGGAATTCAGGAGGAACAAAAAAATTCGACTGATTCATTTTCATTGGGATCAATGGTCCATTTTGCCTTTTTATCCTAGTTGTAAACGGGACTGTATGACAAGCTGTTTAGAACGGTTTGCGGACTAGTGAATTCATTAGTTTTCAGATGTTTTCAAATCAAAACTACCACTCGTCATTTACCTCACAATGTGCAATACCGGACGGAATTTGATACGCCTGTCCAGTGAATTTTTGCGTTTGTCCTGAGTGATCAATATTAGTTTGCTGAGTTGAGGTCACAGATCATTTGTACGGTTTGTCAGCTATGATGGAAGAGTGTTGTTTAAGTTTGCAAGGTATGTTTGTGTGGATGCATGTAACTTTCGGATGACACACTTTCCAATAAGCTAGCTAAAAATTGCGCAAAGTGCACGTTTTCCGTGCTCAAACACTCCTCCAGTAAAGAATCGATTATTTTTATTCAGAGCTTGAGTTATTGAGTTATAGTGTGCAGATATTTGTGTTTTTGGTGAATTTTTTTTCAGACTACTGTTTCCATAGGTTACTTGCAATTTTCACTTGCAATTTTCGTTTTGCCATTTTATTCAGCTGGTTTTAAACTATCCACCAATAGAATAGAGTACTGTAAAATGCTGCTTACCAAAAGAGTAGTTGGCTTGTTTTTGTTTCGCCTTTTCTTCATCATTCTTGACAATATAAAGTTGTTTCTGTTTGTCATTATGCGATCAATGGGAGATGTAAACATTGGTTATCTAACTGCTTCTAACATTATCAAGAACATGTATAGCATGGTTACACAATAGAGCACGGTTGTAATGAAACTTGGGCAGCCAGAAGAATTTCGTTTCAGAGGTCATTTTGTTACGACAAATAAAATGCAACATTTTTTAAGTGTTCCTTCAGAATAGCGACTTTTGTCACAAAATATCATCTTGGCTCAGCATATATACTGTCACTTGCTTGCTAGATTTACATCGGAGAACTTGTGAAACGTGTTCGTTATTATGACACCATATTTTGCACAAATGTTAATCGGTGTAAAGTCATGTCAGGAATATCCTAATTACTAAGCATGACCCTTAGTCGGTGGACAGATTCGGTTCACAACTTCGTTCGTTTAACTAAAAGTGGCTGAACAATGTGTATTCAGAGACTAAACTGCATTAAGTTAGCATTTGAAAATGTACTAATTTCATTCTGTTCAGTTATCCGTAGCCCACTCTGACCGTCGCTCAGTATTGCTTGACAAAATCAAACCAAAAGAGATAACCACACTGTGGTGGCTTGAGATATTATGATGCGATTCACTTCTAACATTTACTCATATCGAACGTGTTTGTGAAGATGGTTGGTTATTCGTTATAATATGGTTCTTTATGGCAGCTTTGGTTATACTGAACAAAAAACTCACTTTATGTTAAAAAGACGACTTGGGTCAGCCGGCTTCCTTATTACAGTGATCTGTTCGTTATGGTGACTTTCTTCATGGTGAGGTTATAATGTATAAAATATAAAAAGTTTGTGTCTCTAGGTGTTTGCAATATTTAAAAGACTAGATCAGACACGGACTGAATATTGTCGCAGTATCAGAATTTCAAACAACGTGGTTTATGCAACTTGGGTTTGAACCCACAACCTCGTTATCGGTAATCAGATTTATTACTAATGAACTACGCTACCTTCAGTCCTTCAGGTTTACATGAAAAATAAATGCTGTTGCGGAATACCGCAAGTTTTTGGAGTTTGGAAATACTGTCAGAAAAACAGTGTTTCTTCAGCAGTAGATCTTCTTGGCAATTTAAACTAACGAGGTGTTTATTGAGTTACGGTGTCCTGTTTGATGATAATGAATCGCTGATCAGAATCTACTGATAATAATGGATTCACATCTATTTGAATGATGAAAGACCTGAGTTTTATTGCTTACTTTAACTGTCATATGCTTCTCCTTTTTTGGTGTCACCAGATTAATTATAACGGGAATACTATGTCAGATCACACGTATTCTGTACAATTACTCTTTATGAACTCTGGGGAAGTCACGGGCTAATTTTGCAACAGTGTTCCTTATTGACGCAAGTGTCAAGCTTCATCGAAACAAACAAGACGTTTAGTGTCTTTATGATTATAGTTTCTGTTGCTCATCTCGCTGATTTTCACCGTTCACTGGTACTAGTGATTCTTCCAAAATGCTGCCGAAAAGTACACCATGTTTATTCAAGCGAAAAGTACAATAATGATTCTGATTTATTAAAATATTCGCAAATGGAGCGGTTATATTAAAATGTCTTAGGATTACTACTTCCCACTGAAAACTCTACAATAGAAACAGTCAACTGCTAATTGCAACCATGAGCCACAGGTAGTTCCAAGGAAGATTAAAGAAAATATATTTCGTCGCAGTTATTCAGATGGATATGCGTTGATTCTAGGGTTGAATTTTAGGGGCTGATATAACATCACTGATCAGTCCAAATCGGCATCAAGCAACACTGTTGTAGTGGCCTAATCAGTCAAATGATAAAAATAACCAAAATATGGTAGTATCAAAGAAGAGTCGTAACGGTTATGGATAGGCCCAAGGATAGACCTACAAATTAAACAAGAGATATATCGGTAAAATACGAATGACTCACTGATAAGTCAAAGTCCGTTAGTTTGAACAGACCACTACCAGATAGGAGGACAGCGCCAGAGATGAGATTCGTTGGACGACCGATAGATTAATTCCGATGGCAGATAAATGAGAAAATTTCGCCACACTAGCCGGTTGATTCGGTTAATTCTCAATTCTCCAAAAATGTGTTTTTTACCAACGGTACTGGACGCAGAGAGAACGCAAGGCTCGCGAACCGAGAAGTGTGAGTGAGTAGTATTTATTGAGTATTGATTAGTTCGATTAAGTTGGTTTAAATGTTAGCTGTACATGAGAAGTTGAGGTGAGTGAAACGTGTGAACAATAATCAGAATTATGACATAGAAAATAGTGTAGAAAACGTTAAACTATCAAGATGTATCATTTTGATAATCATGGAGGACTTATTCATGTGATTTATTTGACACGTTAGTGTTAGTATAGTAACGACAAAGATGAAGTTTTCAATGGCTTTTGATTGACAAAACAGTGTTATCTTCAGATACCCCGAAGCGTTCCTGAAGGACTTGTTGGTTAAGTAACACTTATCTAGGGTGAATTCGCACCGCCACTCAACACCAAAAATTTTGTTTAAAGTTTATTCCATACATCATTGCTGTTTGTACTATATGGCCTATGAATGCTTTACATACCTTTGGGGACGCAATCCAGTTGCGAATGTACCGAAAGTTCAGTGACGATTTTGTGTTATCAGAAAACGTTGTAGCTGAAATTTTTGACGTCTCATGTTAAGACAATGCAACAGTGTAGCAACATAATTCCAAAATATTTAGTGAAGTTACTTAATTATCACGCTTGCTTTTAACTGCAAACGTTTACCTGATATGCAGGTAGTTTAGTCAGAGCACCTCCCTCACTAGTTTGCTATCGTGTCGAATGGATGTCACCACAAATATTCACGCTAGTCAAGCATGAACAGTTACACTACAACTCTCGATTTTGGTCGTGACATGCATCAATGATGAACTCAGAGAGAGAGTGAAACTTTGGTCTAAAGCCCTTGTTCCGCAGACACAAGTCAAATCATAACATACTAAGATGAAGGCAATCGGTACGAGCTGTTTTACATGTTCCAACCGATAGACTCATTTTCTTACGATCGGCGTTTTCGTCACGAAGAAGTATACTCGCAGTTCCCGAAATATTGATTAGTTGAATCTTGTCCTAATCTTTCAGCCACTCCTTCAGTGTATCACTATAAACTCTCGTGTCTTGCACACAACAAGTGGCTTCACGGCTTCAATAGAGTCTCGAATTTTGCCTGCATCACAATAAAACAGACTGAAGAGGTAGAAATCTCCTAAATTCATAAATCACATGACTTCTTTAATCTGATTAAGCCCCTGTGGACAACATAGTGCATTTTCAGAACTAACTCACAAACTGAGGAACGAATTACGTCAATTATCCAACCTAGTCACATCACCACACTCATTACTCATGCAACTAATACATGACTGATATGTAGGAATTTTTAACCGGTCTTAAGTTTATTACTGACAAAGGCAGATCGAACTCAACTGTACTCTATGGAAGCTAGCATCAACAAAACTGGCAGTGCACATGATTGTCCTCACATAGGACCCATGAATAAAGGACTAAAAATCCGAATTTATCGGTAATTCAGTCCAAGATGTGGGTATGAAAATATCAATATTCCTACTTGTTGAGAGAAAAGGATGGTATATTTGGCTGTCAATATGTCAACAGACTTGAATGATGTTAATTTTTAAAAACGGGTTAAACAATTTGTTACTTGCAGTTTTGTGGCAATAATACTTAAGACTGTTTGCCCGAAGTGTACCAAAACGCTTGTAATTGACTTGTAACCTGCCAACTGTGTTTGACAGATATCAACATCTTTTCTAGTGACTAGCGCATCACTAAACTGGATTGCGTATGTAAAGTAGAATGTGACCTTGCACTTTTGTGCTGTTGACCTGCAATGGTACTTATCTGTAGCCACATTTGGCGTTCTTTTGTTTGTATTGTGTGTGATGGTATCATGATGTTAACATGTTTCATGTTGAAATGAACGACATATTTGAACGACGGTGTTTGGTGTTTTTAAAAATCCAGTGGTTTGTCACCTTGTAAAGAGAAAAACTGTTGATGTGGAAACTATACAAGCAGTTACTGGGAAACAAGTGTTGATGATGGAGTTTTAATGTGTTCATAAGTATCCTGTTTACTGGCTACCTTATTGCACTAAAGATCCTCTGAAATCTCTCTTAGAAATTTGATATTAGTCCATAAAATTAATACGGACTGAAGAAAATCCTACTTTTACAATTTTGCAGAAGTATTGTATGCAGTTTAAAAACTGTATGACCGGACGTGCTAACAACTAATTGGTTGGGCGACAATTCAAGAATTATTTATGTTGAACGGACTGAATCTTTAAGTCAGACACGTTCCAGTGCGTCAAGTGGATATAAAGGTTGTCGTTCTGTTGTAACCTTTTATTTAAAGCGACTGCGCTCTCTTCTATTCTCCAGAAGTTAGATGTAGATTATTTTCCGAAGTTAGATTGCCGTTCATCTATCCTTCAGCAATTAATCCTGTGCTTGATAGTACACTGTTATCGAGGTCTATGAGCCAAATGTCCACACTGAGCCATATTCAGCGCCGATGTCGAGTTTCGCTGCCTATGAGGAATTCGCAAACGCTTCGCCTCTTTCATTTTGTTTTGTCATGCTATGTATCTAATCCAGGTGTTGGGTTGAGATTTTCCTAAGTGGGCCATATCACTCTCTAGAGAGGGTTCGATAAGAAGACATAAGAATAAATAAATAGGCACTTCGACGAAAGCAGGGCGACATAGGAGTGTTTTGGTCTGTTGAATCTAGAGATTGGAAATTTATTGCGTGTTTTTCGGTTTGATGTTATTAATCTGATACGGGTTATAAATTTCTAATATCATATTGATTCATGGATACACATGTGGACTATTTTAACTGAGGCTAGTGATTTTATTGCCCAGTTAGCATATGCTAGTTGAGAACATGCTGCTTCTGAGATGCCTTGACGTCATACTTAGAAAACGTAAAGAATGACGGATAGAAAATGTTGAGCACCGTGATATTTGTTCTTTTATTATCCCTTATTGTTGTAGAAAAGTTTATAAAAACCTAGTTGTTCCCTACAATGTTCTGCAGCTTAGTTAAAGGAAGGTCGAATGTTCTGGTGGCTTGATTCTATTTTATTTCGGTTTTAAGGAGAGAAAAATTTATTTGAACATTTTTCGTTGAAGTGTATTATATGATTTTACTGAATAAAGCAATGACTGAACTCATTTTGTATAAATGGAAAGAGAAACTATAAGCGTCCGCTTTTGTGCGGTTGGTTTAAATTTTGTGCTTCTCATAAAAATTACCAGGCGTCTGCAGTTTTTGGACATCCGCATGCAAATATACTTTGGTTACGCATATGGAGGGAACCACTTCACTTGCGATGTCTTGTTACAAACAAATTACGACGGTGAATATCCTGGTCCGGCTCGGGGTTGAACGACTGACCTGTTGCGCATTTTGCAACCAAATTTGCATTAAGCTGAGATGAATCAGCAAACCCTGGACCTCAGATGGCTGCTTTTCGTTGGCGGCACATTTAGTTGCCCAGTCACATCCCATAGCAACTATAGAATTTGTGAAATCATGACCTGAGTACATCATAGCTTTCAGTTGTGAACGTGTTTCCTAAACATCCTATGAGGAGTGTGTTTTTCTAAGCAGTGTTGGTGGATACTCCGAAATGAACAATATAGTTAACAGTTCAAGCGAATAGTGCTTGAAATTTGCGGACAATTATGACTTTCCAAGGGCCTTTAACTAATGTTTTATTGACTTACTGACTTAATAAATTTGCTCCCCGAATGCCGAAACATTGACATAAACCATTTTTGTTTGATTTTAACTGTTGGAGACAACAGTAAACTTAAATATCGATTGCGGTAAATGAGCGCCTAACATGCTCTAGCTGATGGCAACTTCTGTTTATGTTTGTTTTTACTGATGTTGTTGTTTTAAGCAAAAATTAAAATAAGAATTTGCGGTCAGTTAACGTCCACGAAAACATCTGGAATGATGTTTGTGGGGAAGCAAAAATCACTTACTAATCGCATTCATTCCGTTCATCCTTACGAGTCACGTGCGCAAAACCTACGAAATATACAAGATCTCTATTTACTACACTGTGAAATAGAGGGAAAAGACGGGGCCCAAATTCGTAGTGAAGTTCGAAGTCAGTACACTGTGTGTTTTTCTATGGCATCGACAATTTCGTACGTGCAACACCGGCTGGCAGACTTATAGAACAATATCTAGAAGAACAACAGTAAATTGGGATGTCGATTTCATAGCAGTGCTCCAAAAGTTGACAATGGTGAACCAAATTACCTGTCATCGACAACCGTTCAACACTGGATGAAGCGGACAACTGTAGTTTGCATTATGAATGGAATTAACCAGATCGGAATCTGTATTGCTGTGATTTGTAACAAGCTCTCTCCGTCGATGTGGCCATTATTATGGTTGAAAGTGAACTGGTCAGTGGAGTAGGAAGCAAGCAAACCAAGTAAGGCTTGTATTACGGTGTTCAGGTTTACCGTTTTGGTAGACCAAGGTGGACTTGTCTTTAATTGTCGAGTGTATCTTGTATGTGATGTTGGTGATTTTCTTTGAATAGTAAAACATTACACCGTTCGTTTTGCTAGTGACATAATTTGCGTCCGACCCGTCTTTTTGTTCTGTTGTTGATACAGGTAAATTTCTTTGTGTAATAGTGTGATACTACATTCTGTTCGTTCAGAATGGGTTTTGTTATACTGAACTTTGAGTGCACAAATCGCACATGTATGCGTCTGATTCAATACTGACAAATATATCTGGTGTCATCTCTAGGTCGAGTCAGAATAAACTGTCTGCCGGAGCTTGTTATTAACGCGTGTAGTTGCCGGAAAATTTAAAAACAGACGATTGTTGATGAAAAGGACGTTCAGTTAAAACATCTTCATTGTAGCTTTTCTACATCTCTGTAAACAGCTGAAGTCCGTTTCTGGAATCAGTAGCTTAGTACCTGCTATGTTTTGACCCTCCTTTCTGGGCTTGTTTTAACTTTTTGCTTTGTATTTCTATCAAATGTGTAATCTTAAACTAATTTCACATGTTAAGATGGACCACTTTGTGATATACATAACGTTCGATGTCAAATCATTAAGTCTATTCTCTTTTCTCTAAAAGGTTCGCGTAATTCATAATCCTTCGAGACGAGGCCTCATTCAGTCCAGAATGATCGGTGCACGAGCGGCCACGGCAGAAGTTTTGGTTTTTCTGGACAGTCATGTCAGAACTGACCCATACTGGCTGGAACCCCTGTTGGCCAGGCTAGTTCACGTGAAACAACTAACTATGGATTGCAACAGATCGAGAAACTCATATAAGAACGAGACTTGTGAAACAGCAGGTGAGTTATCTTGTAGTTTACATATCAACGATTGCAAAATAACGCAAACTCGTGTTGCTGAACTGAACGACGTTTTTTCTCACTGTAAGCAATTGTTGTAATTTTCCGCACGCTTCAGGGAACATTTTGTAAGTATTGTATTGTCTATTCGAAACACTTGACTGCAGAGTAATGCAATCAGTTCTACAACATTCTGCAAGCAAACCATTTTGACGCATCATGGTATATTTGAAGCATAGCAAAGAATTCGTGACCACATAAGTTGAAAAAAACGTATGTTCTCTATGTCGACGGTAATTGTTATTCAAAACTTCGCACGACAAAAATTGGACGGAATGTTTTACAACGTGAAGTCTAGATTTTAGAAACTATCATCCACAGATGCATTCCATTTAAAGTAATGTATGCGGAGATATACTCAAGCCATTCATTGTCAATGCAAAATGGCTAGTTCAACCAAAATGTTGATAGTTTTGCCCGGATGGGTCCAGATATTTTTAGGAGGGAGTAAGTGTGAACACATTTCAAGACGAACAGGGTATTAGCAAAAATCAATGAACTATGATGTCACATATTGAGTATGACCGAAAAAGACCGTCCTGCATCTCTATGAAAAATCACTGTGATAACCTGCGTCTAGATTGAACAGATGAAAATGTTTATCATCATCTATCATTTGAGTGGCGATATTCTAGTAACGTATATTTACAATTCTGGTTGTTCCAAAATCGGTTGGCTTAGATTACTTTTTATCCATCAAATATTCTTAGAGATGTGTAGTCCTCAGATTTTCAACTAGGGGAGGATTTGGCGTTGTTAACAGTTAAAAATGTAGACAACACCTGAAGCTGTTGAAACTTGTGATAACAACATAGCAGCCTATAATCACTATTTTTAAAGAAACCAAACTAAAATAAGCGTAACGATATATTTCAAGTGAAGAGATGACATTTACCAAAGTCGGTAACGCGTGCTGTGTTGAGAGTGATTTGACTTTCAAGTTTCCAACATTCACAATTTGAAAATATGTTGGCTATTTGCTTACTGGCAGCTTCAGTGAATACTGTAGTAGACGATTTATTATAATGAAGATGCGAGCACGATTAGCTGAGTATTATACCACTTCACTAGATTATTAGCACAGGGTGTTCTATAACGGGATAAAAGTTAGCTTCAATTACCTGCAGAGTTGAAATCACTGAATAGTAGGATCTGCGTGAAGAGCCAGTCATCTGTCGTAAACGATCGTGTAGGGGTAGTAGTAGGAAGTTTTGGTTCCACACAAAACGTTGCTTAGTCGAACATTCAACACTTATTTGCTGGTGTTACCAAATTTGAATTAACAAACTGGTAAACGTGTGGGGACACAACAGGGCAGCTGTAGCTTCCTACTGCTCACGGGACGAAACAATGGCTGATAAGATACCGAGTGTTACAATGTCCTAGTCTTTTCTATGCATCGCTCATAATCGCTCAAGACTAAAATCCGTGTGCGTATATGTGGAAATGGAACTGAACACTTAAAGTATAAACCGGAGTTTCCCATATGGGGTGTAAGGTACCGGGTGAAGGAAAAATTTATAATTTGATTTAGGGTTGAAGTAAAGTTACGCTGAAATTTAAAAACGAAAGTGGTATCACATCCCTTCAACCATGAGCAGTCACACAAAAATCTAATTAGCTTCATCATATGTTGATGCTTACAAATATCATTATTACTCGGCATTATACCAAAATATTCTGCAAAACAGTCTCGATTATATTAGAGCTGCACATTTAGCTCCTTGCAAAATTCGGACTGATGTAACCTGTTAGTCGACATTCAATCCGAAAATATATAGCCATATGGTTACGGGACAAGATCTATGTAATGATCAGGTGGAAACAACTGAAACATTCCATTCACTTTTTAGTTTTTCAGTGATTTGGTTTTTGGACATATCTTAAACTTGAACTATATGTTTTGGTTCGTTAAAAATTTGGATTATTTCAGGTTAAGAAATCATCGCCGTAATTTGGATTTTTCTATCTGAAAGGATAATCTCATATCAGATGCGACACAATCATATAACTTAGTTAACGTGATTCGTAAAGTTGACTTTCTGGTTACACGCAAAAATCCACTGTAATGATATCAGTTGTCGAATGCGTCGTCAATCACAACTGATTGGAGTTTTTGCTGTAGTCAGCAAGAGGTTGTGATTTTGGTCTTGATAGGTTTTGTCACTAGTGTTTATCTCTGTGACGGATGGGATATGAGCTCTGATCAGGCCTTCGTAAGGCAACCGTGAAGACCACTGCGTCACTGATCTCGCATCGTATACAAAAGCTCACCTGTACTTACTTGCTAGTAATGCTCAGGTTGCCTTTGTCCTTTTGAGGGTACGTCCACTCTGTCCATTTTGAAGAATAGTCAGAGGTGAACGTAGCTGAACAATGTCTCAATTTACTTGAAACGAATACCATCCGTGTACATACACGTGTAACATTATTACGGGTGTGTGCAACTACGAGCTATGACAATCTACTTAAGTAACAGCTAGACCAGTTGCGGAGCCAAATTCATTGATAAACACTGATGGAAACAACTGCTGTTTTCTGACAAGTATTCTGACAAATATTTTTCTTCTGGGACAGAATTCGCTACAACTACGTTAGAGGCTCAGAGTGACATATCAGTCGAGAAGTTAGTTGTAGTAAAATTCTAGATAGCACAAGTGTACTCCACCATGTCACAATGTGAAGACGCACTAGCACTTCATTATAATTATTCATTGGTCTGCCAATCTTTCGTGACAACAAGGTTTATACTCTTTGTAGATAATAACTTGCGATTTATTTCTGTTGTCTACCTCATGCTTAATAGAACCCATAGACCAGCGCTGGTTTCGAGAGTACTGACTGGAACTGTGCCGAAAATCGGTCTGATTCAAACCTTTAAATGACGTTATAATTTTTATAAAGTACAATAACACCACACACACAACAGGTTTCGTGGTTGTTGCCATTCACCAGATAAGCGTACCCAAGAAACTCCGACCACACACCCTACTACAGGAGTAGCTGTAACGATGAAACTTGTCTTGTGCGTTCGGCAAATGTTTTTCATTAAACACATGTCATTATGCACATGCCATAGCTTATAAAATTTTCCAGTGTACTGCAGAATATACATGTTTACAGAGGAAGGGAGACAAACGATGACAGAATAGGCGACATCAGTTTCTCAAATGTCCCTTTGAAATTTGTTTAATAATGTTAAGATTTTTGAATCAAAGTCAGGTTTGTAAAAAACCACCAATGTTCGGACGACAGTCCTTATATTATGGTTTGCTTTCCAATATGAAGTCAGGGAGGCTAAACTTTGTTTTGCCAATCAAATGAATTCTTCAATTTGTTCTCGTCGATTTGATGTGTATCAAGCTCAGAAGCAAAGGAAGTAACATTTATAAAGTTTACTTCAACTTACAATTCTATAATGCGATTTGACCATATTCACACCCTCCAGAGTGTGAGCGAGATAACGTCCTGAATATGATAACCTTCCTGTAATTATCTTGCCTATAGGTATGCAGGAAATCAGCTGTCGATCACATGTTTTGTCGACCACTTCCTTCAAAGTACTGACGGTATTCCGTGAATTATCGCTGTTTACTCCCCTGTTATGCCATATACTTCTAGTGAGGCCTGAACATTGGCGTGTTATATTTTGAAAGGTTACTTTACTGTTTGTATCGAAATGATGTATTAACCAATGCAAGTAACGGAGAGAGTATATGTTGATACGTGTTTTGAACTTTCAAAGGTGAACAAGGTTGAATCCGTCTCATTCTGTTCTCTGGTCATTGCTAATCAACGATGGATTTGGCATGAATTTTGGGGATCTTTCAACATTTAACCGGCTTTTTAAGACTGGCTGAGTCTTTCATACACGTAGACGAAGTGGTGCAAATAGACTTGGAAATCCTTCACTCGCGCTGTACTAGCTAATTTGTTTTTGTTGTTGTGGTAAGTGGTCATTGTTGAGTTTTCGATAGTGATGTTCTAAGAACCCTGACCAGACAGTGAGTGTTGAAAATCATCACTTTTGCTGTTCTATTGCTTGTTCAGATGTGCTGAACACAAAGGCTTGTTTCCATCGACATTCGATGTACATAGCATCGCTTTATAATGTTAATTGATACACTGTGTAAAATCGCTTCCTCATAGTGTTGTGAGCTGAAAAGAATGATTGTCTGACTAGGTTGTCGTAAACTCGCACGATGCAACGCGTGTCGTGATTACACGCAGACAACTATATTCAGGAGTGTTTTGTTTTTAACCAAGTGAGGAACTTCCAGAGCCAGTTGTAAGTGCCGGTGAAATGCTGAGACATGGACGAAGGCTAGATTCGAGCAGATACCTGCAATCTCTTTTATATCACCAGGAAGGGGAGCAAGAGTAACAGAACCACCTATGATGTTTTAAGCTGTGATGTACTATCACGCGTTTGGGTTCGTTTTTACGTTCTGTTGCTACAAACTGTCTGCTTGAGACGTGTTCTTTAATAATCTATCTTGCAGCAATCATTCATTGCCTTGTGATACTGTTGACGAAATGCTTACATGGAAACCGGAACAACATGGTGTAACCGCAGAGTATTATAACTCATACCATTGTATGAACGTCTCATTTTTGACTTAAACGAAGCTTTAGAGTGCTTGTATAATTGTTGTCTTGCTGCTTTGACCAGAGACCTGACCCATCAGAGCGAAAATTTCTTACGTACTTTTAGCAATCCCCATCCGCTGTCGCTACCAGTTAGCCATCATCGACTAAACTGATTGTGTGAGGGCAACCGCATGTAGTTGGGATACATTTAAATTCACGAACGGTAGCCAAAGTGTAGAAATATGCAGTCTGCACATGTTGGATCAAGTGGTTTGCAAGCCGACGGAATATGTACCTCACCCCACAATATTCATTGTGGTCAGTGACAAATGGAATGAATAACGAAAGTGCTAGGTGGTGATGACGGACTTTAAAAGTTCTGACAACTACACTAAACGAGACTGAAGTCTTCACCTACTGGATTGTGAAATGAGCGACCAACGACATTCTAGTTGGAAGCCCTTTTTATACCGCAATTTGCGACAGTCAGTAGTGTGAATGTTCTTAATGAACTTGTAAAGCTTCTTATCTAACTGTTAGTCTACTGTTTTGTGTGCCGTTCTCACAGTTGAGTTCCAGTATCGTTAAGTATACTTTAAGTTCGAAAATGTATAAAAGTGCGTAGGCGTGAAGGCGACAAATCGTTATAAATTGAGGGTTCAGCAAGCTACGTTTGTAATTCACAGGCTTCAGTGTACCCTGACCGGAACAGTCGACTAAGGACTACCGGCTGCCCTTGAAGTGATTGCTTTATTATTTCGGGATGAGTTAGTGTGCTCCATTTGTGATGACTGTACGCAAACAGATGTGTGCTTAGTTCGACCGAAATACTTTAGATAAGCTGCACTGGGCAAAGTGAATAGACGATATGAATAAAATCACTATTGGTTTTATGACAAACCCTCTGTCATAGTGATTATGTGCACTTTGTGTTGACATCTGCAGTCACTGATCTCAGAAGAACCAACTTGTCCCAATCATGAGTGGCGCAGTGACGTAAAAATAATTCAAAAACCTAATGGGTGGTAAAAGTCACCCGCCTAAATGGCCAGTAAAGTCGTGTACACAATGAGTTACGCGGCCTTCGAATTCCCTCCTTGATACAAATTATGCAACAGTTAATGCTTGAACTAGAAAAAGTGTGCTAGGTCGTACTTTCTTCACTTATAAGTCAGTCACGTTCACATTTCATTGTCGTGTCTTCTTGTGTAGCAATTCCGTGTATCGATGAGGGAGTAAAACTTAGGCCCATAGAATTATCAAATTACAATGGATTACTGAATAGGAGGTGAGGGTATTCCAACATTCGGCGGAATACCTCAACGCGCAGGCGAGGCACGTCCAAAAGTCCATAGCGGATAGATTGAGGACAACACGGGCGACGGAATGAGCCATCACTCAACGAGATCGGACCAACGAACGAGGAATTGCGGGCGGAAAGCCCCCATTGGAAGGGGTTGACCACTTGCAAACCGGACAGAAGTGCACATGATGTGTGAGTGGAAACTGGTTGTGTGTTGTTGACTGGAATTCTGATACATTAGCGCGAACACGCGCTTCATATGGCAACCAGCGAGTTGGATAATAAAGAGTGTGCCCTAACGGACGCATTTTCGTTACAAAATGATATGAGTTTATCTCGCTAGTTATAAGAATCTTCAAGTTGACGTTCTTTGGCCAATAAGTTCATTGTCATCATTGTGGCTTGTGGTTTAAAGTGAATGGCTTAACCACACACACAGACAAACCTATCGTGATTTTTCGCCTTAGTGCATCTGCAGTTTTCGTAACAGCGATCAATTGCAATAATGGAAAAACTAACCTTTAAGACTAGAAGGGTCAAACAAATAGATTTTACAGTTACCGTTCTCGGACACTTTAAATGCGTCTTGGAAATGCGTCCTGTCACTAGTGGTGGTTTGAACAGAGTTATATCCAAGTGTCACTACCTCCGTCTCTTGACTTCATTTGGGTGAATCGAATAAATATGCTGTTGACCAGCGCGTATTTTGAAAGCTTTATATGTATACTAGCTTAGTTATCTCCTAAGGTGCACTGTCACAACTGTTTGCGTTAAAAACCTTACATGTCGGCTGAGGCTTTATCATCTCATTGACCGCTGATGGATGATTCGGTAGCACTTTTAACTCAAAAGTAGTCTGTTGGTAAAAATCTTGACTTAGATTAGCAGGACTACTAATTTAACATTATCAAGATGGACAACAGTTGATTCCATTGTGAACTCCTGAGAGAGTTGACAATATCCTTGAGCAAGTAACGGATTCCACATGAAACGGTTGGATGGGTGAGTAACTGAGTTGAAAGATGGAATATATAAGCCCCCGGGGTGGCTTCAAACCTGTATGACAGACCGCTTGCAGCGTTCGGGCGTGCTGTCCCTGTCGCTGGTCAGAAGCATACCGAAGCCCAACTTGTTCATATTTGGGCTACTTCAAAACCAATTGTTGCGGTTGTCAGGTTACAGGTAGGAACATAGCCACTACAAATGGCATATCTGCATCAACGGAATGGTTAGTTATTGTGCCTTATCTCTTTTTACTTTATTTCTTGCTTCATATTCAAGCAATTCTGTTAAAAAAAATTTTCAACTCTTGCTGACAGCAGCTGCCACATACACAGTGTCCTGTAATGAGATTATTGAATATCTAAATACTTATGTGTGTAATTAAGTTGACAACTCATTCAAAGCAAGGAATTGGTTTGCTCACCTACAGAATTGAAGATTCAACATTTACGCCACCTCACCTTTGAACAACGGAAGATTTTACGAGTCTTCGTACAGTTTTACGGTTAATTTTGTTTTTACAAAAATTTGGGAATTAATAAAAAAATGTACTTAGCATGAGATGTCAGATAAAACATATGCACGAATACACCAATTCATGGATTTGAACGGATGTCTTTTTAACAATTTAGGTGTACATTTAGAAATGTTAGGATGGAGATTATCGGAATGGGGTGAAATCAAGGTGTTAAACCCACCGTTTCTTGATAACAAGTAAGAACAGCAAGTTCAATCTGAATAATTGTCTTTAAGGCAGTGAAACGACTCATAGCAACATCCACCTCTGTGAATTCTGCCTTTTTTATGAATTGACAGTAAAAACACTTTACCCTGTTTGATGAAATTCAATAACTGAGAGAATTTTGCAAAACATATTCCAGACAAACGAAAAGGATGTAATACTTCAATCAAGCATGGATTACCGTTCACTTTCCACAAATTAACTATTGTTGCTTCTGTTGCTTAAATTTCAAACTGCTCTCGATGTGGATCCGTTTCAAGGTTGCCTCTTGACCACAGTTTCAGGGTTATCTGTAAGAACTCATTGATGTGCATTTATTGTGTTTATCTGGAAAACTGTTAAAGTTGTACTCAACTCACGGGCTAGGAGTAGTTTTAATTTATGGAAGTGCACTTACATTTCACCGAACTGTTATCACTTTCTGAAAAAATACAGGGGGAGACAAAATCCGCGGCATTCAGAAGGTGTAAAGAAGCGTTATAGAAATAGCGATTCATTTGTATCGACCGCAGTCAAGCAGCATAACCATACGTTGTTGTTAGTGATGGTAGAATTTATGACCCTGGTTTGACGAAACCACTTCATCCTCAGAGATATTGCAAATAATGTTGCAGCTAATATCATAAACTGGTCATCCAATTAAGTGGAAAATTTCAACACGCTGGATTATAAGCCTTTACAGTCGACAAATGGATTGAATGTCATCACTCGCTTGTTAACAAACAACCATTAACAAAAATACACCCTTTGGACTGGTATGGTTTTTGCATGAATCCACTAAAACTATTCCATTACTGAGGAAAGCACCTTGACCGTACTCAATAAAAAGGCTTCTTTCTGACTTAGTTAGGATAAACGAGAAATTGTTTATAGAACTCAAGTTTACCAATCTAAATGAAAGATCAATATCGCCAAGTTAGTCGTTTGGCAAACCCTATAAGTACAATGGTTGATCTGTGTCTGAACGAGAGTTTGCAATTTGGATTCAAGAAAAACCTCTACGATATATGCTGATATCAATTTTTAAAAGGCTCTGTTAACATAAGGACGTGTTTATTGTCTTACGTGTTCCCGTCATTAATGCAGCCAACAAAAAGCGCATATCGTATTCAAAGAAATTCACCTCATTTTTATGGTTATAATTGAATTTTCGGAGGTGTCAACTAAAGGTCAGCTGGTAATCGTGATGCAACACGCTAGTTTCCTAATGCTGTTTCTCTTACGAAGATAGTTTATTCCGGCTAATAAAAGTCACGCCTGTTTCGTACTCGAAAACTTTTCAAAGCCTTTCATCGTCAGTTCACATTGCGATCTTAATTGACTGTGGATAGATCGTTGACGTGAATGTAATTTTATGTTAAATTCTTTGTTACCCTCCCGCTTAAGATTGTTACTACCAATTTGTCTTCTAACCGCAGGGAAGGAAGTTGATATGATTGTTTTAATAGTGTTACATATATCAGCGTATTGCCGATCGCTTAACTTTATTTGATATACGATTGTTATCACATCAGTTTCACCATTTTTTATTGGGCGCTGTTGTCTGCGCTGCTATCTGACCGGGTTCGTTGTCGTTTCCGTAGACACCAGATACGAAAAGTTCGTCCATTTACACAAAATTTGGCAGCTCAGCCATGTAAGTATTATAGGCTACGAGTGGAACCTAATACAATATGGATTTAGTTATTTGAGGGTTGCAGACTTGATAAGTTTGCTGTCACGTCACTTGTTTCAACAACGGCAGGCCATGGTAACTTTAGTGCCTCGGCTAAATTGTTCAAAGCTAACAGACTAGAATTTCATAACCTGATTCCAATAGACTCTAAAGAGGCCGGAATACATTTCATATCCCTGTTGTAAACATGTGAGGCAGTGGATTGGCTTAAGTAAGATATCTAAATTGGCTGCTTGACCTGAATCGACCAAGTGAGCCGAAATTGCTTTAGAGATCTTCCACTGCTATCCGATCGTCAGCCAAGCAGAATAGTGTATGCGTATACTCCCCGACAAGCATACTGTTCTGCAACCGATGTAGCCTACTCGATATGCTGGGTTAGAAAAGGTGTATTTAACTTTTAGTTGCGCCTGCTGCCATCAAGTGTCTTCAAAGAATCACCAGCTCACTCTTATTGCAGTTTTTACTGAATAATCACTCCTAACCTCAATGAAGACATACGGGTTTTTACTGATATCGAGCAAAAGTTCAAAAGTAATCACGTGATCAAAGTGATTCCGGATGTGTTTGAAGAGGTTCATAACTTGCTAACAAATTAATCATTACAAGAAAACAGTTAATAGTTCACCTTGAACTATTCGACATATCTCGTATACTGAGACTGAGTGTTATGATGTTTTTATGGTCATTTCTTTTTTCCAGCTATATATGGCAAAAAAAGTGATCTCAAGATTTTGTCCTGTAGTTTTCGAGAGACAGTTCTTTACAATATTATCAGTTCAGTCCTCCCACTTATTCATGCAGCACTTGTTTATGACAAGACCATGCATTAAAAACGTTAGATGCTTAACTGATATCCAAGTTACCTACACGTTTTGAGGAAAAAATGATTTTTTGGTTGGATATTAATAGCAGTAACAAAATTATGGGAAAACAGCTTCGTTAAAGTATTCTGAAAACTAAACAGTATTGCTCAAGATTCACCACAGGGTGTTTTTGCACCTCTTCTGCTCTGATTGCAATGTTGGAGTCGGACTGTGATCTTGTTGGTCTTTCGTTAAGTAGAACAACAGACGGGAAAATGTGGATAGTTTGAACTGTGTCACTGAAGTGAAACACTCCCGATATACAGGATGTTGTCGTCTATGGATTATACACTTGAGATGGTGTTTTTGGCCAATTTATGGTAAACAGCTGGCTGTTGGAAAAACCTAGCTTGGTTATCACCATTATCGAAGTTTACACAATTATATTTTGGGCATATGCTGAAAAAGCTGATGTAAAACTAAGTAAATTCAGTATTTCGTGAGAAGAACTACTGAATTTACTGCAAAAATGTCCAAATTCTTAATAATTACTTCGGCTCCAGTGTCATGACTGAACAAGTAAGTGTGCTTCAGTGCTACCGATGTTTTTGTGTTTCTTCTAATACTATATGCGTATCCTTTCAAGCGAAGAACCCGTGAAATTCTCCTTCTAAGCAAGTATATTGTCTTCATCAACCTCCACTTGGCAACCAACTTTCAAGGACCAGTAGTCAAACAATGAATAATGTTTCTCACTTTGTTTCGCTGCCATACATCTACCCATTTAGATATATTGATTTGTTCGTGTTTTCTTTTTTTGTCATTGTTTTCTCATTAGACTGACCATTGTTTACCTGATAGTACGGTCAAAACGGATGTAAGGTTGCACTTTTATCGTAAAAACATTATTTTTTTTGAAGAAAAGAAGGTAAACATTGGCTGACCATCACGGGTACAATAGTCTACTAGAGGCTATCAGCAATGATTGTCTAACTTAACCTGACTCAAAATCTACACCGACAAAATGTTTCTTGTTTACTCAGACTTGTGTTGTATTGACGATCAGCCAGTTAATTTCATAGTGAACGTTCCCTTTATCTACAGGTTTTGTGGCATAGAGTTTGTTTGACAGGATAAAGATAATTGATAACCGATGGAATACTTATACGTTTGAAAATAATTTTAAAGTGGTTGCCGTGAAGTGTTCGTTTCAACGTAGAAGACATTCTGAGACATATACATTACTTAAATTCCGACTGTCTGTTTGTGTACAGCGTGTACTTAGGAAAATTGGGATGAATTGCATCTACTCCTTCTCAGCAAACTAGATAACACACAGCGAAAGTTTGTCATATAACAACAGCCCTGACGGTCTTCATCTTGAAGGTATTTTTGTGGCAGTTGTACTGTTTGTCGCCTGTACATGTAAGTCACGGACATTTCACAGTAACAAAACGAGGCGTAAAGTTGGTGAATTCTGTGTGTTGCATTTTAGTAATGACACATTCGAAAAACTTGCATAAGAATTTTGGATAGTGGTATAGTACTATTTTTTTTACACACGAGCTTTGACAATGAATCCGACACCAGCTGTACGAATGCTTCCACTTCAACTATATTTATTTGGTGGGTAGTTAATCATCTGAGGTCACGTGTTTTACCCGACTAACGAGATATCCTGTATGTATTAACTTATTGAAAAATCGATTTATCCTGTAATAAATCCAACAGGTGTTGCAATTTCTCAGCACAAACCGGTTGTGACTTGGGGGGAACTTCAAATAATCAAGCGTGTTCTCTCTCTGTTAAACCGATCCGAAAAATATTCCCATGTTCCGCAGTTTCCCGCACGCTCTGGGCAGTACAAATTTTGCTAAAGATCAGATAAAAGCTGTTTACAGTCAGATTTTGAAAAGTGTTTGCTGATGAGCGTAACCGTAGTGCTTGTTTGAACGATCATGATACAACCACCGAAATATGTGTGGTTGTTCACTTTAGGTACTGGGTTGAAATTCATAGATTATAAATTCATGATAAAATGAACTTGTTTTGGCTGGGCACCGCTGACTGACTACCAGGAACCAAATAAAGTGAACAAGTGTAGAACTATTTTTCATAGAATTCAATATGTTTCACTGGCATCGCCGTTATCTTTTTTGTCGGAAAACTATGATTCACCTGGAATGTAATTTACCCAGTGGCGTTTCATGCGAAGTGTATGTTAGTCAGTTGTTACGAATAAAGTATGCTGTTTACCATAAACTGTAATAAAGAACTGAAAAGGAAACAAGGGGAAAAACGAGAAAGCATTTCGCGTTCCCAAAACCGTTGAAGAACGTCAATATTTTAATTTTCCAGTAGCTTGTTATTAATAACGCAACAATGTTGAAGATACCGAAGAAGTGCAAAATCGTATGCATCTGTCAGCTCTACTGCATAGGTTACTGATTATGTTATTTGCTTTATTCGTCTGATAAAGTTTGCAGTTTGGTATGGATAGGTGAAAACTATTCTCGCAAAAATTATGATTGATCTGTTTGTTAACGAGCAGGAAGCTGTGGAGGTCGTGCTAACTGAAGCGGCCCAAACTTCAAAAAGGCAGTGAAAATATTTCGAAAGGTTTTGAATAGGATTTCAAATGATTCATGTTTGCGTCAAGTAACTTTTCAGGTGCGGAACTCGCGTACTGAAACATTACTCAGTTTAACACTTTTGGTTTGGACACAATGTATGGTGGATTGTTTAATTCCGAAAAGCTCGAAACGTAAATTTCTATGTTAATTTTTACAATGAAGTAAAATCACAAACAAAGCGGATGCCTGATGAAATGGACTTTGGAGTCGGTCGGGCGATCTATCGTTAGCTCCAACATGTTTACTGACGAGTTTCCGTGTCACGAGAACCGACTATGCATTTTCTTTTTCAGGATAAATTTAGTTGAATCGGAAAATCTCTGTTTGGGTTAACTTCACTGTAACAGACGGATATCAGAATTTGAACATTCAGGTCCAACACAGGGTTATTTCTAGGAAAAAATTGTAGTCGTCGTCTACATGGCCGATATTTCACTTCCAAGTTTCAATAAGGTTGGGTCACCAACCTATGGCGATTTCGGATTATGAAACTGTAATGAGCAGCCGCATACGTGTAACTAGGTCTCGGAGCCAGTAACAAGTCATGATAGCTTGTTAAGTTTGCCCTCGTCAAACTGCAGAATGGAATTTTTGGGCGAAAGCGATGCACTGCTGTTCAAGGTTGTTGGACACGAAAGTCTAGTAGAACGAACATATTGATGAAACTAATGCAACCGTATAATAACTTCCTGACTGCCAGTCATTAGCGCCCATTACTTGACGGAGTTATGGGTAGGTGACTTTCGGGTTATCCTTCATTGCTGCGCTGAGAGTGACTACTTGTTAGTGCGCAGAAATTGTGTTGACGACGTTACCTACCATGTGATAAAAAGTTGACGTAATGATCAGGTAACTCAAGAAACTATTCGGCACCAACAAAAACACTTAATAATGAGAAGATTGTGAATATATTGAACAAAACATCTGGGGGTGGGTCTGAGTCAAAAGTGTGAATGTACCTCAAACCATAAAATTCACTTTAACGACCGTGGAGTGCAACCACGATTCGCCTCCCTGTTTTCACTTACCTACCACAATCCGGTGAGTTCAACGCATCAGCATCTGAGTAATCAATGCTCCAAATTGTAACCAAATTGTCTGTTTGAACATCTCCAGCAGTGCATGTGTTATTGGTAGCAGCCGGAATGTGAGCTGGTTCACAAGTCCACAGGAATATGGATTTTCTAAGCAACAAATTACTAGACGTTCAGTGCGAATGGGAAAGATGTGCCTTGGTAAGATGAAACGATTCAGAGTTAACGTTCAGTGTCGTTTTCCTAATAACTTTTGCTGAGGAAAGACACCCGACGATGTAAACAAATGGCTGTAAAGAAGAACAAATACTAGTACTATTATTTGTAGTCCTACTCATCACGATATTTATGACTCCTCTGAATGCGTAAGAGCTCAGTGATAATGGACTCAAATGCAGCTGACACAATGAAAGAGCGTAGTTGAAGCTTTCAATAGGAAATCTTTTTGACCCCTGGATACATTTGAGCTGTAACTTGTTACACATAAGCGTTAAAGTTGAAGACTTGAGAATGACTACTGATAAGTAGTTTGGCATACCAGTAGTTAGCAGTAAATAAATAATGTATTACCCTCAGAGATTGTAACCGAGAGAGTAGTGATCTTTTTTCATACGTCCCTGTCATTATGTTGGCCGAGGAAAGTATTGTGTCGAACAGTTTTTATTACAAAGAATAAGGGAGTAGAAATAAATAAGACAACAATTCTATCAATCCGGTAGCGTGCTGTCTTAGTAACAACAAAGACTAGAACTCACTGAAACAATCTGAATCAACATTCCGTCAGATATGCACATTTAGTGAACTACGGGTCTGGGTTGAAATGGGAACTGGGAAATTCGTGGTGAAGGTAATTTCTCAAGTATGGGCAGATTTAGTAAAAGTTTGAAACTATTCACCAATTCGGCCTTGATCAACGAGTTTGGCGATATTTCCTTGTATAAACTTATCCTGACAGTGAACTAGTCGTTTCCAAATTATTGTGTCTACTCCGAAGCTCATTTGCAGTAAACGCCCCCCCTGGCGTTCATCTGTGTTTGTAAATTAGGAGGTATATCTGCAGACGATCTTGATTGTGAATTATTTTGCAGGGCAGAGTTAAGCATCTTTCGAGATGTCTGTAGTTCATTGAAAATTTACCTAATTCTGCTAGTCTTTCTGAGCGATAGACTATCCATAAGTCTCCTAGAGATCCGTTCTTAAACAGTTTTTGAAATGCCAAATCTTTTTTAAAATAACGACGACAGCTATGTATGTTTGTTTATAGGCGTGGGTAAGTTATAGAGGCAATCACTGTGGGATACGCTTTAAGGCGAAGGTTTTCACACATCACTTCTGAAATGTTTATGTCATTCGCTTTCTTGTAGTTATGACTGCACATGACTGCACATGCAGACAAACTCAAACAGTCCATCATTATGATGTTCATGTCACGGCTGCATATTGGAACCAGTAATTCTGTGTTGTCAAGGCAGGAATCGGCGCAATTTTGATCCCACCTGTGTATAACGTCTTCACTTGTTAAAATTAGGTAGCAAACCATTTTCTGTAGACCACCGTATTAGACGGTTTAAATAATTTTGTGAGAGTACCGCATCTTCTGATCGGTCAAGGACACGTAAGAATTCTGTCATCAGCGTAAAGCAACGTCGGTTATTTGACTATACCGCACAGTCCAAGGAAAAAAAATAAACAGCATGGATCGTAGAATGGTTACCTGAAAAACGCCACTACTGGCAGAATACTACGCCGATAACTGTCCATTCATTTTGTCGGTGGATCTACGTTCATTTAAACAACCCTCAGATTATATGAGTAAGCGCTCATTGAGATCTTGGCTGTGTAGATTCCTTAGCAAGATGGAGTGATAAACTGTGTAAAAAGACTTCGGAAAAGTCAATGTTAACCACGTCCATGACCATTACTGTGACGATAGCTATTGTCCAAACATCATGAGCGATCAACAGATCCACGGCGCATGAGTATGAAACCAGATTGCTACCTGGTGATCAGTTTGAGTTGTCCAACGGTAGCCCGAAGAGTCATCTGGTAAGCTCTCTTTCATATTAGAAACGTCTGAAATCAACATTATCGGCTAGCAGTTTGCTGGGTTATCTCTACACCCACCTTTGAAGGTAGGTGTGACCGTGAACTCGATCCTGGCTTTCGGTAGACGGCCACATGACATGGAACGATTGAAAATTACTTTGGGCGCTCATGCTAATCCGGTGGTTCCGCTTTTTAAGACGACAGAGGTTATGAAATATGTAGGAAGTAATTTGTGTGCTACTAGGTTATTCAGTTTGCTCTGAGTTTTACAGTGAAAGTTAAAATAATCTAGCCATGTTGCTGGTTGCGTCTTCAAAAGTCGCTTACGATTTTCTCTTACGTACACATACGTGCTGATGACCTGGAGTAATGGTCGGCCACATCTCTGTATTGGTAAATCCATCAGAGGTTAACAATTATGAAACGCCAGTCTGTTTTTTTATGTTGGCTGCGATGTCACTGTAGAAGTGTGTAGCATCCACTTTCAGCTTTTGAGTAGGACCGCTTTGGCAGCAAAACCGATACTCTCTACTGACAGCCGTGGCACAAATGCACCACATGACACACTGTTCAGATGCAAATCCACTTTGTAAGATGTCCACACCAAAGTTTGTACGAATGAAGTCAAATATCTCGTGCGTCATGTTTAACATGTTACTGATAAATGGATCGAGAATAACACAACGTTATGAGCAAGTTGTAATACTCTACGTTTTAACCATCTTGGGTGGTGTGATTCCGATTACGACACTCCTGAGGAAGGCCACCCAAGGTGGTTGAAACGTAGAGTAGTACAACTTGCTCATAACGTTGTGTTATTCTCAATCCATTTAGCAAATCCACTTTGTTTGAAGCTGATTGCTTCAAATGCCAATTTTGTGTTCGGTTTAGGAGTGTGTTACGAATGGTTGGTACTGTTTGCGCACTACTTATAAACGTATACCGCATTGGTGCACTTATTCACTAAAAACAAGGAGATTAAGTTGATTTTTTGGTACACTGTTTTCCCGAAATGCTTCAGTGAAAGAAAAATTTCACTTTGAAACGCACAAATTTAACGTGACCGTTGGGCAGAATTTTGATTTCACCTAACTTTCACCCCGTTTGGTGATAACTGGATAACAAAGCCTTGCAGGATCAGCTTCAACTCTTGGTCGTTTATAAAAGAAGTATTACCAACGTATTCTCTGTCTTGATCCATAAGACCTAGAAATATAAAACTAGTGTCGGAATGCTCCTGAACAAAGTTTTGCTGTTTAGCTTACTATGTGTTTGAATGTTTGCTCACGTGCGATTTCATATATAGAAATAACTGTCTGTATGCCAGAGAAACGCAAAAATATGCCACACGCTGACCTGTAATCAACCGAGCCCACATTAAAAAGAATGATGCAGAGTGTGGAAACTATCCAGGTCATCTGTTTCTGGGGCCATCTTAGAATGTTAATGCGTAACCATATCGATGCTGAAGAAATAATTCATTAAACCAGGTGATGTTTTTATGTTCCGCCTCTCATTCTATGCACAGTTGCCTGTTCCTGTTATGTGCACCTGGCTGCCTGACCTCCTTGAGGTCATGTTAGTTAAGTGTGCTTGATACCAGCAGTCGGCGTCACAATGCTTCAGAATGCGCTTAGTGGGTGTGTGGCTACGTCTTTGAACCCATTCTCTTTAAGGTAAGTTTGTTTTGGATGAACAGAACAATCACAGTGCGGGTGGAATCTGTTGTGAAGATATGTGTGAAATAAAAAATGTTTTTCATACTGAAGTACTGATAGCGACAGTAACTTGGATGCTCTCACCTTGAAGTGAGCTGTATAGCGAATTAGATATTGCAGTTTAAATACAGTGGAAAACTAAACAACTGCGGTTACAGGGCCGCGGAATGCCACTAAGGATGCGAAAATCAACTGATTTTTAGGTGTTACTAGGTTACCTGTTCCAACCGGCGAACAACACAGATTTCAAAAGTTGCTGACCGAGATATAGGTTCGATTTTGTTCCAACGTAATATGTCAGTAATTTCCAGTTGTCAACATTTTTACCTGACAGAAGTTGAACACCATTAATGTTTGTTGATCACTTTCCCGTTGAATGTAACACTTTCAAGCAACACATCTGGCAAGATATGATAAACTCAAATATTTCTCATTAAGTTTAATCTATTGTTCTTAGGCCAGTCGCTCAAAGATTTGAACTTCGTTTCACGTTATCTCACGCGGCTGTGTCGAACCATTTCAAAGTAGTGAGGACCGAATTATTACCCCCAAGCAATTAACATAAGTATTCGATTTTTTCAAAAGGAGATCTAGTTGTTTTCAACAGCCCCTAGTTGACTTCTTGACCAGCAAAGTTTTAAGTAAGGTTGATATCAAGCATTTCACCTAATCCTTTAGGTAGCGTTTTAATAGTAGACACTGAATCAAAGTTGGTTCCGTGAGCAGCTAATTGGAAAAAACGTTTGAAACACCAGTGCCATCTCCATGTCTTTCACTCACACTGTTTCAACTCTGTGTCACTGAATAAGGTTTATTGTATACATAGGATAGTGCTTACACAATTATGTAGGTCTTTTAAGGTAGACAAAATGCGGCTACTCTTGATTTCGATTTTCCGAAGTCTTAATTAGTGATGATGCAGAATCATTTTAAAGTTATTACGCCTTCAATCTTCCAGGTGTGCCAATTTCATGATAAGAGGTTGTTCTGTTATTTGCAGTTTGGCTGGCGCAGTGGAGACACTACATATGTACCATGAAGTTGCGTCACGTTAGCTGCTGTCGATCTTCCTTGACTACATTCGAAAGGCGATTCGTTAAGTGTAGACAACAACTACAGCTTTGTAGGCGTCTTATCTTCAGGCGCCGTTCGGTTATTCTTTTCGGCGGTTACATTCGGCGATTATTTAAAAGTTCTGCGAATTTGAAAGCGCCCTTATCTGAATATCGGCTACCTCGAACGAATCATTTAAAATGTATGTGCGATTTTTTAATTTTGTCGGCAAAATTTTAGAGACGCCATACTGGCCATTTTTTTCTGGTTGCGTTCGAGGAATTGTTAATCTGCTAGGCTGTTAAATACTTTTTCAAACACAATAGCATCGGTGGTTTCATTAATACACGCAGCACAAGGATTTTACTCTACTTTTCAACTCCATTACGTCAATCAAGAGTAATAGCGAGTTCACGGGATTCTCAAAGGTGAAATCCCACAACACTTGTGATATGCTTGAATGTGATAGTCTTCAAAACATATGGTATCGAGTAATTCCTTCTCCACCCAGTTGTAACGGTTGGATTACGTGTTACGGACAGCTGTTTTTATAAGATGCTGGTTTACTTGCACTAAGTATTTTCGCCTATAATTCTTCAATAGACCTGGCGAAACCTTTTTCACTCGAGCGATGCAGAAAACTAAACCGGAATTGGCTCTCGGCATACCATCTGGTGCATTTTGATTTCATAAAAATTATTTATTAGTAGAGCAAAATCAAATCAGTTGGACTGTATTGGTTCCATTTCACTCCAACGAGTGAATCATAGCTCACAACAATTAGTATGCAGACAAACTCGGTAATTAGCCATTTTTGTTTGCTAGGCGCAACCGAATATCAGACATTTCAGAGTAACCGCTCTACTGAGCTCATTGCATCTGTGAATCACTTAGTTTTTTCAATCAGCAGAAGCACACATGCGTGAAGAGAGAACAAACGAAGCTAACGTGCATGCTAAAATAAAATGAAATTTTTCATCTTAAGTACGTTTTAATTTTACCTAACAGGACATCTTAAGAATAAGCTTAAGAAAGTGACAGTTTTCGATTGAGATAACACATTAACATCGCTCACGTTCATCAATGTAATATCGACAGTATTCAGTTGGGTTATAAAATGGGAGTTATTTATTTAGGTTACATGAATCGTGCTTAAACGGTACAGGGTTTAATTCAACACATCCATCTCGTACATCCGATGAATTTCATCCATATCGTGTTGAGGAATGCGGCGAAACTGATAGTACATTTCCTTGATAAGTAGTTCTTTATTTGAACAGTGATACACCAGAGGAAAACCGCTAATTGTATGGGAAAACACTGTGATGTAGGAGTTTGGTTGTTATTACATACACTATGCAATATGTAAGACAAAAGAAGCTCTGCGCGTCGGCTTTTCAAATTAGAGCTGATGGAAAGTTATTAGTTACATTTATTGTCAAATGCTTGTTGTTACCCTTCGAATGGTCGTCTGTGACATGCACAATACAAAATATACCATGGCAAATTTATCCTATTTGCAACAAAATAAATATAAACTTGACGAGCATGAGGTTTCAGAGAAAACCTTTAATCGATAGACCTCTCACATACTTTGTTAACAAGGCATGTGACAATTAGATATGAGCCTTGTTTATCAATAATCGTAAGATGAACAGCAAAAGAATAAAGCATACGCAATGTTAGCAAGTGATTTCTAGGAAAGTGTCCGAGTTTCCAATACATTCAAATGAAACAACATTTACACACGTTTTTCATATCAGCTAAAGCTAAATATTCAGAATATCGGGCGGAAAAATCGTTCAAAATACAGCTCACCAGTTACTAGCTGTAATCAGTTCATTCACGTCAACATCTAGATAAACGTTAAGAGGAATATTGTTTCGGAAGTTTATTATTCCCAGTTTGACTAAGTTTAATCAAACATCGTGAGGTCTGATTTCGTTCTCAGCTATGGTACACTTCAGTGACATCTTGGCAAGCAGATTTAACTTACGAATCTAAAACTATAGACTAAATTGACTGGTTTTTTCAGATAAGGTTGATGGTCTGAAGGGAACAAAAACTTGCACTATGTAACAGTAACATGACTGAGATAGTTCAGCCACAATTGCAAAATAATAGCAGTGAAAAGAAACAGATGTTAAGACTGACATTATTACAAGGTCACATCGACCAGCGACAACTAGTGAATTTTAACAAGCCTGTCCACTTTGGCTGAACCGTACAATGTGAGAGTTCTTAGCTTCCAGTCCCAGCAAGTTCCTCTGTCTTTGATTAATCACGCACTATTAGTTGAAGAAGAATGGCTTGACCTTGATAGTGGACCGTATACTGTAGTTGCACAATCCACAAGGTTATCATTGAAATATCAAAGTTTCGCTATCATTACATGCAGTAAAATTGCAATCTTCCTCGGATAACGCCAGAATCCCATGGTTTTACTTGATCCAATTAGTACACAGAGAATTCTCGTGAGGATTTCGCGACCAATCCGTATGATAATTCTTATGTAGGTGGTACACATCTTAATGAAAAGATTTTTTTGGTTATTTTTAACCAGCAGTTCAGATTAATTCTTCTGTGGACAGCATTCTTCACCTCGCGAACTTTAATATTTCACCAAACAGTTTAAGCCAAAGAGCCCCCTAGTTTAAACGACAGTTTTATGGTGCCAATCAGCTTACGTGCGAGAAAGTTTAGTTGGAGTGCTGTAAAAGCCCTGCAGGTCAACCCTTAATCAATTTGTCAATAAATCGATTACGGTATTCTATTCGAAAGTGTTTTCAGTGGAATTTTTGTTCGCAAGTCACGATTTTATTTTTTCTACCTTTTATGACAGTAAAAACATTTACTAGTACAAGTTTAGTCATTTTTCCTGCCAACTAAGCATCAACATTATGAATCAACTGAAGCAAGCTACAGTTAGTTTTTGTTGTTAAATTTTGTTTTTGCATTCCTCTTGTAACAGTTGGTCAGCGTCTGGTACTCTCTCCGGTAATCTACGGTTTGTCCATACCAGACGAGATTGAAAACATTCCAGTAATTGGCGGTTTTTCATGGAACTTCACGTTTCGATGGGAACTAATGAAAGAGGAACGCAAAGAAAATCAGCCTCCCTCATCTTGTGGATACTTTGACCAGTGGAAAACACCAGCCATCTCAGGAGGAATATTTGCAACTTGGCGTCAGGGATTTTTCGAACTTGGTGGATATGACGAAGAAATGGATATTTGGGGTGGTGAAAATATTGAAATATCTCTTCGAACTTGGATGTGTCACGGCCGATTGGAAATAGTTCCTTGTAGTCGTGTGGGACACCTCTATCGGCCAGTTCATCCCTACGACTTTCCCAAAGGAAAGGAATTCACTGTGGTACGCAATCAAAAGAGAGCTGCTCTAGTCTGGCTAACACACAAAAACAAGTTGGAAACAGCTGATGTAAGCGACAATGAGTTTGATGCGTTACACTATCTGGCGCTGTTTCACACAGCATCTCCAACTGCTTCCGGTGTCCCCAGTGGATCTGTTAAGCTTCGTCGACGATTAGCCCAAGAACTACAGTGCCATGATTTTACATGGTATTTGGAGCATATTTATCCGGAGTTACAAAATGAGGCTCGGTTGCTGTCAATCAGCAAAGACAATGAACTTTGGTCGGAATTAGAGTTAGAAGCTTTGATCGAATCAGATTTCAGCTGATCGATATGTTGACTATAAAATAGTCACACATTCTGCTTTGCTGCGCAACTGTCCTCTACAACTCAGCAAAGCGGATAATATCAACATACTGGATTTTTTCGCACGATGGTTTATTTGTAAAAACTGACAAAGGTTGCGGATGAAAATGGACTTTTCAAATTGATTTCAAAGTTTCATATACGGGATTTGTTTTTTATGCTACTATTTACTATTTTATAGTCCTTTCCCTTGGGTCAGTTTTCTTCATTAGGTTAACTTTACACCTAGATGTATATATTGTGTCAGTTTTCATGACTGCTGAATTACACGTTGCTGCCTTAAATAATTGATGATATTGCTCATGTTACATTTCAAGTTCACTTGAATTCTAAATGATAGAATTATTTTTAGGAAATTGATGATTACCTTCGAACCCGATTGAACAGTTCCTTTCATTGGGCGAGGCAAGATTAAACGATTCCGTCTTGCTGTATTTTACATGCATATTGAGACCGCCTCAAGGTTTTCCCACTTGTTTCACAGATGTATAATTAAGTACCTTGTTAGTCCAATAGTAATTTATCCCAATATGCGTTAAATAAGAAGAGGTACGTTGAAGGATAAACCTTTATAAGGGTATTGCATTACGCATATTTGTTAGCTCAGTATTTGATAATTCATCGTAGAAATGTCAAAATTAACCACCATGCCGTCAGTTTTCACTATTTTATCTGATTCAAAGACCACCTCTCAGTTGTATACAAGGCAATGTTGGTTAACAAGCTCAACTTCGAAATTAAGCTGAAAATATTTTGCTGGATCATGTTGTCAATACTTTATATACGACTACCGGATGAGTGTATACAAAACGGCTCATCTGAAACAACCCATATATGTCATTTTGTGGAACTTACTCTATGATCAAACTAACTGGTGTTTACAACCAACGTTTCACGAGTTAACATCAGTGTGTTTGCGTTAAAGAATTTCAGTTGACAATGACATACTGGCACACCCACTGTACTTTGATGATAACAGAATGTAATCTATAAGACTGGCAAATTTCCACCTGGAAAACGGGGGAGAGTTTATTAACCGCACTGCATACAGATGGTTCGAGGTATGTGTAACTAAAAGGATATCTAGTCAAGGTCCTCAAATCTTGCTGACGTGAGCAGTGCATATTACCTGGTTAACCAATGTCAGCATATTTCCACAATGTTTGTCTGTTCCACCACATTATGGGCAGAAATGTGTTCTACTGCAAGTTCAGAAGACAATAATGCTGTTTGCTAACAAGGCTGAAGAAACAAAGAGGTGAACTCTCAGCATGACTCAAGTTACTGTCGATACCAGGAAGCTGCTTATCAGATAAAACTAGTCGCCGCTAATAAAAAGGAGAAAAAATATACCGTTGATTCAAATTACTTGCGCTTTGCGCGCTCGTTATCTTTTCGCTGACAACCTGTGTTTGAGCATTTTAATAACTTGCCTACTAAAGGCTACCAACGTATTCTCCGTCACCAGTACGTGGTCACGTCCCCAGAACCATCGGCGTTTTCAGTCGTCGGCCGAACACTTTTCACTGGTTGCATTGCTGGGTGTCCAGCGGGATCAAAGTCTTCAAGACGGTAGGGTTCAAGCGTGCATTCTTCCTCGATCTACATATAAATCTGTACATGTACGCACAAATAACTATAGGCAAGTTTGTGTCAGAGTAGATAAAGGTGATATTTCCTTCAGTTACTCGACGAAGCATCCAAAAAATATATAGGAATAATCCTGTTAAAAGAATCGAATCACTAATGACCAATATATTATTTATTCCAAAGTGGACCATGACACTCACTCATATATGAAAATGACTCTTAAACGCTGCTGTACCAGGTGGCGCTTCTGACCAGCTATTCGAATGATAATAGGGCTTGCAGTTGAACAGACGTCATGTGTCATCTTTATCAAAGTAAACATTTTAACTTCTCATCATTCGTGACAGTGTCTAACGCCCTCGTGCTGTGTCCACCTGTTTGTGGTCGCAATATGTAATGCTATGTGGATTATGTGGTCCAGTCTTGGCAGACGTTGACTATGCGAATAACTCGGATATAAACATTAACCAACAGCGATCTGCTAACGCCAGTATCCTACTTTATGCGAATAACTGACAAACATAACGCTGGGTCTACAAGACAAATTTGATAATGTCTTCGTCAACAGTAGAAAAATGTTGTAAAATCACGGCAAAACGAATTACTTGCGGGTAAAAAGCACATCTTTTTGTCAGTAAACGAACTCTTTCAGAATGCCACCAACAAAGAACATTGTCGTCCTGTACCAAGTATTTTTCACTGCACACTCATTGGTTTCTCGGTTGGGCTTAGCTTAAATTTGGGTCCAACAGGAAAACTTTATGTTACTACTCGGAAACATCACCAGTCTAGTGAAAAGTCACGACTATAACGAAGCTAAACAAATATGCAAACGTTAAATGCCTTTTTTCAGGTTAAACGATTTGATTTTTTAGCGTAAACAATACACATTTTTTAAAAAGGTGCTATTTGGTTACATCATTAATGACACATTTAAAAAGATAGGTATTTCATTTTTTCAACGCTACAAGTACTCATCCAGTAATTATAAGCAGATGATGGATTATGTAAACTGAAAATTACCGATTACCTACGAATTGGTATCTACATTATTTGTCATCTTGTCAAACTTAAGTGAATTTTACGATTCATGCAACAGAATTTCAAAAGATGCCTTCAGTTATAAGCCCACCACAACGGTTTGTACATGCATTTGAACAACTTGGAACACGAATTTTGAAGGTATAACAGCTAGAAAAACTTGTTGTGTGCCTGTCAGTACACAAAAACATGTGTAAACCACCAGTACTGGATTTTCCGGGAGTTGGTACCCGTGTGAGAGCTATTACGGTACGGGAAAATACTGTGTGACTTCAGTGAATAAACTGGCCGTCAGGCAACTGCCGTATATACATTGAAGGGCGGTAATTGTGATCATGAATTTCAAGGTAACTGTGGTCGCGTTTACTGGGTGGCAATATTATGCAAACAAATTTAATGCTGTTTTTTACATTTTTCACAGGATTCACCTATTCCTCCGGTGTGATATTAATAACCCACACTCAGTTAGGGAGATGTAATATTGCTGAGATCAATCTGATAGGTATTCACCTAAGTAATCTGCTGAGTGTACAGTTGTGCTATGTGCAAAATTTTGTTTTACATTTTCCATCCCCGTAAAAGTGACAACAGTCTTTTAACCAGCTTTAATTATTGTATCATAGTGCATCCAGTTCTGCATAAAGCCAGGGTAAACGATGAGTTGTGTATAGTAATTAATTGTTCTGAAGACTGCCGTCTATTGATGATGTCAAGTTGGTTTAATTTATCCCGCAGATCCTTCAAGAGATCCAGGTCACCGGTTGTTTGGTTATGTGCACTGTAGATTAGTAGATAAGTAACAAAAATGATATGACGCTCTCTTTTACAAACAATGTTAGATGCTCCAGAACAAAGTTAACAACAATTCTGGAGCAAAATCCAAATTTGGAAAACTGTTACTACTTGTTCCGGTTTGACATTCATCCGAACACCAGTTTGCAATCTGGCTTGCAACACCTGTCACCGATGCCGAATGATTTTGGTACTGCTGTTCCAATTTATTGAATATTTCTTGTTCCATAAGGTGAATCAGTTAAACTTTTGAAGCTGACCATCTGAGTCGAATGTTTGTCACCTTATCAAGATGTCTTCCACATTGAGGGACAACTGAGAGCCAAAATCCTTCCACCTCATCATTTCTACTCTTATTCGATCATGTTTATTGGAAGTATCGATTGGGCCGATGGAACACTTGCTGAGTTTTTTCTGATTAATTGTGTTCTATTGAAAGTGGTAACCGTGTTGACTGAAGGTGTATGAATCATGTTCATAAAACCAGTTGAATATCAACAATTAACCATTGTACTCTCACTCATTACACCAATCGTGAATCGCAGAGCCGTCGCTGCATTAGTAATAAGAGCTTCGTTCGTTTGTACAGTGGTTTCCAGATTGTAACACAATATGATAATCTCCACTAGATGAACCCAGATAATTACGGAACGGTCATACTGAAGTAATGATCCGATGATGAGCGTCAGAGGGACTTTTGACCAGCTTCAATTTTGATCTTCAACGTGAGTACTAGGGTTAACTGACCGAGTATGTCCCTTGACTAACGTGGAATTTATCAAGCGGTATAAGATAAATACGTTACTACTGGCGCTTATTGTGAGAAAGGGAGGCCGGATTTTTGCCCATTATCTCGAAATGGATTATTTATAATGATAATTATGGCTTCTGCTTAAATGTGTTTTCTCCAGGTCGAAGGATTGGACGTGCGCATCTTACCGACATACTTTTGTAGCACGGTGGTGTGTAGCATCTACCAGTGTTTTAATTAATTCTCTCTATAAGCATTGGTCTGGATTACAGTGTCAATCTATTAGGATTTGAGTGAGCATGCACGGACCGATTTGTTATGAAAGATAAATAATCCGGGGCAGTTTGGTGGACTGTGGCATGTTGCATCTCGTAACTTTCAGCATTCAACTCCACAGATCATTTTGGTGGGGTTTTGAAGGTGCCACAGTTACGATGAGCAACAGCTCTACTGATAAATCTACGAATTCATGGATAGAATGTAATATTCGTTACCTGACAGGTGGCTTTTTAACCAAACTGAAACAATTGTTTGTGCGGGACACTATTTTGAATGTGTTGGGTACAATACATTTTTAATGCTACATTTTGACAAGAGCTCTATTTCAACAACTTACTGTCGAGCTGTCTGTGGTATGATAAAATGAATATAAACTTTGAACATAGAAATAACCAATCCAAAGTGAATTGTGTGTATAAATGTGTCACCTAATCTGATTTGATGCAGTCACATAATAACAACTGCGGAAATATATTGTAAACGGTTATTTGGCATGAAGTATAAGTTTAAATTGTACACAGTGTTGTTGGTTTATATGTGTAGTTCGGAGTGAGACTATCACAACACCAGAGAACAAATTCAAACAGCCACAATATTATTACGTCCAATATGTTTCCACGTAATCTGAATCACGGTTTGTAGGCAGGAAGGAAAGGGGTAATGGATTCAAAGAAGCGCATAAACAATCAAGTAATATAGTCTGTTGACGACGTTTCATTCTCAAAATTTACGAAAAGTATTTGATCGATAAATGGTGAAGCACGAACAATACTCGACTGAAGCGACACACAAAAACCATTATACAACTCGCAGTGTGTGCGTTTTTATTCATTACTAAGTCTAGTGTCACCATCAGATCTCAACACCGCTCTCATAAATGCACAGTTTTCGCTGGAGATACCGGCTCGACAATCCAAATCTAACCGACATGTCGTTGATAACTCACTCTGCGTTCGGTCATGCGCAAACTAAAACCCAGTGCGCGAAACTGGACGATCACGTGCATACATAAGATGGTATCGCCATCAAGAATACTACTCTAGATGAGTTGAACCTTGCGCACTTGCAACAAATCTGAGTTTCGCTAGGAACTCGTATCATTCCGCTGTCTTAGAATCCTTTCACATGACCTGTCAAGTGTTTGTTTGCAAACAGACCGAACTCCGTTTCAGAGTAGCTGGCGAAACGACCCTATCGGCACATTAGTCCTTTCGTTATTTGAGTACAACAATTTTCAAACGACGTTAACTTAAGTGAATCTATCACCCGAACGCATTTAATACAGGGCCCTGTAGTATGAAGCATTCACAAGAGGATGATGTAGCAATGGCGTCCCTTTTGGTTTACTTTTGTTTGCACAGTTGCAGCTCCGAACACCTATACCGCTAATTACTCATGCCGTAAGTTTAAAACTTGAATTTTTTGCCTACATCTTATACATATATTTTCGGGTTGTTATCCAGAATGAACACCGTTCACATCAACCTATTTATGATTTCGCTAACACAATTGCGCAAAGTCATCTTTTCTCACTGTTTTAACATAACGACGATTTTGTCAACTGTTTACTCGTTTATTCTCCGTTACATAAATTAGGTTTCCCCACTGCTGGCTTATTCGCCCCGATGTTTAATCACCAATATGGTATAAGTTTCTCAGGTGTCACCATATTAACAGGTGTATGAATGAACGAGACAGAAAGTTTGAACAACACTCAGCGATGGAAGTACTAAGATCCAAACAAACTAATGAATTGCACAGCACACTGTTCTCTTCACATAAATATCTAGTCCACGTTTAACACCACTCACGTACATGCACTCAAAGTGTGACACTAGCAACGGATCAGAAATCCATCTTACAGCTTGAACAGTCAGAATAATTTATTTTGGTGTGAATTTTAGTCACTTGTGTCTGGTTTAAATTTCTCTCATCACCTAGTGACTTAATTGTGAGTTAGTTTGCCACTATTTGGTTTCACCAAAATTTGTTGTCCAATAAATCAGTAACTAATGCCTAGGTAGATGTAGTGAAGCCATCCCGTAATGAGATTTCTAACATAAACACTATTCAAATCTGACTGCGAAATGCATAGAATCAGACATTACAACCATCTTTCTTAACTGCTTCTCTGCAAAAACTTTTAAAGAACTGTTGACCCGGTAGATCAGCCGTCTTAATCTCTTTTGCCCATGTTTAAAAATATAAATCGCACTGACCGCGTGATTTATTGAAAAAAATGCCCAATCCGCCTTCTATTTTTCCTTTGAAACATCCCTGCGATAACGGCTCTCATTCCAACCAGTTTAGCTACTGATGTCATGAACTAACTTCAACGCAATAACCTTGCCTAGGCGCTGGTGTAAAATTCGGTGTGTAGAAGAACTTTGCGTATTAACGACCGTATGTACCAAATCACTATTGCGGATAGTGAAGCTGTGAGGAATTTTGGCCCTCAAGACAATTGCAGACAAAAGACAGAATCAGAGGCACAATGGTTTATTTCCACAAATGTTGCCAACCCCAATCGTCTCCACCAGAGAAAGCCGTCTTTTATCACCTAAATAGTTGTGATGGTCTTGCTTCTTGTTGCCTGAAGATAGCTTTTCACGATCTCTTCAGTGTTTTAGTGGTGCTTAATTTGTGATTTAAGAATAAACTTATCAGGTATAGTGTACATTCATCTTAAAGGAAACAGTGGTCACACAACGGTCATACCATTAACCGTAAGCCAATAGTACACATGACGCTATTAAGTGTTACAGAGTACAGTGTGCCCATGGTTGATGATATAGTGAAAACGGAACGGCAGTTATATATATCATGAACTGTAGCTCTGCACATCAATTTTAATGGTCATACATCGTTTGTCGGGAAACAACAACAAATGTATCACTAACCGCTTCGAGCTTGTTAACAGTGATAAGTTTCTACACGCTGTGCAACCTGATTCCTGCAAAACATTTCCAGATCTATTTAACTGACATGGACTTACTACTTGCTGTGACTATACCGGTGTGTATATGTGTACGGAGTTTTACACTGACTACTTTTGAAACATTTGAGGCAGAATAATTTTCAAATGTTCATATGGAATGGAGCAATAATTTCTAATGTCTTCTGGTACATAAGTTCAAAATCTGTTTGAACAGCAGGCCAAATAAAACAACTAGGGTAGACAGCTATAACATTTAAGAAATAAGAAATAGTTCATTGGGAAATTCGTGGAATGCGTGAATACTCATGAAAGTGCAACAGCAGTCCCTAAGGTGAAGACCGACTGAGAGTATACCATCGAGGATTTTGTTCGCGCAAACCTCACAATGGGTACGTTAACGCAGCTTGTTAATACTGGACTCAGAACCGATCAGTATTCTTCAGCTCACCAAATTGAATTGAGTTTTAAACGCTGGGGACATAGAGTAGAGCGTTGTTTTTCTCGCCAAAATGACTAACGTTGAGTAAAAAACGGGTTGCTTGCGCTTGATCTTGTTTAGCTTTAGTCGCAGTCATGTGGTGATGTTGACACAAGTAATACTAGTCAGTCAATTTGCAGTACTACCAGTGTAAGATGCCTGTCACAAACAAACCAAAAGTACACGAAGACTTCACAGGAAACATGTCATTCTAAATTGCACAGTACCGGAGGGTTTGAAAAGAGGATGAGCTTCAAATATGTCTGTAAATGTGTTGTTTCAATTGCACTTGTGGTCACTTTAGTAATCAGTTCACTTTTCATTAAACGAAGGGTTAAACATTCAACATCTAAGTTGTTCGGTTCCACTACATCACGGAGATAGTTAAATCCTAAGTCTAAGGCTGCGAAATGCACCTCATTCTATGCACTTTCAATATTTACACAGTTGTAGACAAACAGAGGTTTCAGGTAGAACAGTTTGGAAGCAAGGCACAACACTATCAAGTGACTACGTAATAGTTAGTGGTAACTGGGTGACTGTTTTACAATTTTTCTTTCACATTCTACGTTTGGTAATATGCAACGGAGTAGCTTTGAACAAGAATTGTCCAATCCCACTGCTTGCTTCTTTTTCAAGGATTGTTCATATTTGACTGGAACATTAGCACATACTTTATTCGAAATATGACCACCCGAAACTATTCAGACGCGAAATGACATATTAGTTGGACTGGGGTTCAATGTTTCTTTGTGAAGGTTTTGGAGGTTGCTTCTTTCACCAGTGATTATCTTGTGAATATTCGGTATGTATAACCTCCTTGTGAAGTTTAATGTGAAAACAAAATAGACATAACCATAAAGGGAGAATTTAACATCGCACCACGTGTTCTTATTACTTTACTACGCACCCGTCTTACATGTTGTTGTATAAACCGAACACGAACAAACAAAGCCCTCGTTTATGCGCATATACATATGCAAGCCTTGGCTATTTTCGATTCGAACTAGCACATCGAAATCATTCCTTTTAGTAAGCTCTTATAGTCGTTTTCGAAGTGTGCGGCGATGTAAGCTGGTTTATAAGTATACCGTTCATTTGGAAACACCACCTCCCTGTCATTTTATTTTGTTACATGTTACGTTTCATTGTTTCGGATCACCGGTCACTGCTTATGAACGACGATGCTTAAACACAACATAAGATTACCTTGTGCTGTTTGCTTGTGTTACAATCTTCAAGTATGGTGGACTATGCATTGTCCTCTTGTTTAATAAGAGATTTATTTATGTGTTAAAAGTCACAGGCTAAACCTTCAATGAAACGGAGTAAATAAAGCATATCCTTTTTGCTAGATTTTGATTCAGATTATCAAACCTGACAAACAGCCACGGCAAGCTACATCACTTACATTGGATACACTTTCAGAAAGAAGCACAAAACCCGAGGTCCGCTTCTGTTGGAATCCGTCAGTATTGTTAAATCTTGCCAGAACTTGGCCCTGGTAAAAGTTTCACTTGTGAAATCCAAAACAAAATCCGAATGTAAAGCTTAGGTCCATTTTAGAGACCAATTAATGAAGTTGTTCCATTCTTACAAGCAGTCAACCACTTTACCACCTCATTTATGTTATTACTTATGTATACTGATGTATAGAACACAGTTGAAAATTCTCACAAGTCACTGTTCCCTTCATCGAATTATCGAAACAGCTATTTTTGTAATGTTCGGAAGAAAAATTTTTTTAAAACAGAAAGCTGTAATTAATGAGTTCTTTTGTAGCCCACGCATTTCAGAGGTTGCTTGCACAAGCAGTGAACGACGTAAAATGGTATAGATGTTTTGACGCATCCGTAGAGACCAGTTGTTGGTTATAATAGGTAAATTTTATCAGATTTCATGATTTTTAGTAAGCCGCACTTGCGTAGAAATGTACGGCCTTGGTTAGTTATGTAAAAATTAGTTTTGGCTACCTCATATCGTTTGTTCAGAACAAGGTGTATTCATCGACTATGCAGGTATTCACCCAGAACTACAAATTTTTATTAAGAAAAATGTCACCCACGGCTAAGTGTCCAGCAGTCTACCATATTGCGATAAAGTACTGGTGTACAGTTTACGTTTTGTGTGTATTAATCTTGATGCAACAAATGACTTTTATCGACTGCTTACAGCTTAAAGTTAGACTCAAATGAATCGTGTTTATCGATGCACAAATGTTGTTTACGCTGCTCATGCAAACACTGAATTATACTCATAAATTTTGCCGGTAAAATTCCTCAAGTAACAGCTTAAGAAAGCTAGGCATTTTGCTTTTCGTACGAGTGATTGTACATTTCTGAGGAAAGTTTTCAGCATCAAAGTAAACGTTCGGGCCTGGTTCACATTCTTACATAATCACTTACGACTTCTGCAGCTACTTCAATTCTCAGGAATAACTGTTAACCCAGAAACTGTGATTTCATTTACTAACGTCGCTGTGAGAAAGGGTTTCCTAATATCTCTTTTCTCCATGTGTCGCACATAATGAATGAGACAAAGTGGTTTCTAAAATGTGGTCAACAGAAAGCACGATAGTCCGTGGAAACAATTCTGAACACTCGAATTGATGTGCATTTCAATTTTTGTTGAAGTTGCCAGCGTGCACACAGTCAGGTAAACCACCTGTTTGTCCAAAAGCTATGACAGAAGAAAACCTACACAATGTTGGAATGTTTCAAACCAACCTCAAAAGATTCGTCCAGTTTAAGTTTAGTTGAAAAAGTTTAATGCGGATATTTGGCAAACAGTTCTAATATGATTCATAACGTGCTCTATTTGTCAGAAAACTAATGTGAATATTTAACTAGCAAGCAGTTTTGAAATTTAACCATCATCTACATTCCATGCATACTGTTGGACGAATCGATAAATTTTAATTATTTGGAATAGTCCGTTCTCTTGATAAACTTGAAAAGAAGAATGAGAAGACGTTATTCATATGATGTTTTCCGAAGTAACACTTCCTACATTTTAATCACACATGGACATGTAGCTAATTTTAGGCGAGTGAAAATTCCACACGCGCTTGAAGAACCAAAAGATGACAATCCCACACAGTACAAATTCTCACTTGATTGAAGAAAGAGCTAGTGTCTGCGGTATTTCTGACAAAGACACGGTGAATTTAGGGTGGACAATCTGAAAAGAGCGAAGACAGCTGTTCACGCATGTCCACATTGAGTGGTACCCCAGTTTTACGGTTATCGAGTGTAGTTTTCTATATTGTGACATTTCCACACATGATAAACACAAAATTCAGTAAATCGATTGAAGTGATTGAAAGTTACTTCCGGTTATTCTTACGGCATTTCTGCATGCTGTACTGCTCTTCAAAATATAAATATTACCTAAATCGAAAACTTCAAAAACGACAGAGTTAGCTTAAAAATACATAGAAAGTCGATGTTCTACTAATTGAATCCAGTTATGTAAAAATATCTCCGATATTGAAGCATCCCTATGGATTCAATCAAAATTCTGCCATTAAATGTCCACAGTATTTATAGGAACATATTTTGTCAGCCATTTGTATGTTTTAGTCAAAAATCTTTAGGCGATCTGTCTAGGTTTAGACTGATACGTTGGCAACAAACAACTAACAAGTTGTGTATTATTCACGTATGATTACAGCGTTCACAATTATCACGAACTTTCAGACTGATTTGTGTTAAAAGTAGTTTACTATTCTATTTCTAGTTCTGCCACGATCGGACAATAATGTATCCGCTTATTCGGTGAATGACTTGCGTTTGGATTTTTATACCTATGGGGTCAATTAGAAGATTGCTGTATTCGATGACCTCACGTTGGATGTGCTCATTTTTATAAATCTATCTGAACTATCAACAATTCTTCTAAGTAGAGAGTTGCATATTCTTTGTCGAACAAACGACGAGTCTTTAGTGAAAAATGAAAAAATCTGACGAAATAAATACACGTTTATAATCAGTAGCTTGGTAATAATCAACAAGGTCTGTTAAAAGAGCTAACTGGTATATACACATAATTCAAACATGTTAGATACCGTATACCGGTATTTTAGAAAACTGGTTTCAGGCTGGGTAAACATTGAGGGGGAAAATATGAGACTTTTTCGATTAAAGTCTGTTAAAAACGTCCTCACAAATCAGTTACAGACGGGGTTTTTAAGGTATAATGTTAGTAGGTTAAAAATTGTTGAACCCCATTTGACAGAGTTTAAGAATTTTTAAAACCCAAGAAAACCTCACGCTTGGGGAAAGATTAATGGAGCATAATACAACTGTTTCTGCGAATAGTTGGAAAAAGAGGTAGTAACTGTCCAATGCATTCAAGGCGTATTCGGAAAAAACTAAACAGAGTGGTAAACGTGATATCTCAACATAGAAAATGACTGTGTACGTCACGACAGAGCGTTTCGTTGCTCGTTAACGTTTTCAATGCCAGCTTTCCTTATAATAGTCACTGAAATGCTTGCTCGAACATCGCCAATGAATTCGTACGAATAAATGAAGTGTCAACGAGGTTAGTCATCTGTGTTTTTGGTTCTTCAGACATTTTAGAACAAACTATATTGAAATGTATACAAGGTAAACCAATAAACAAGACAATAAATGGTGTGTAGAACGTGTATTATTCAACAGTATTCATTGTTTCATATGCTTTATCTCCACAAAAGTATTTGATATTTTGTCCCATTATTTCGTTACCCTAACCTGCAGGCTCTTGATTTTGAAAGGTGGAACCAGGATTTCATAACTATCAGTAGTTGTACAGCCTACGTTTCTTCTGTTGATCATTTATTCATCTGAATTTGGTGAGTAAGTTCACAGCCATTTTCCTGTAACCACTGTGAGAATGATCCCAGCACTTACTAATGGATTTTATAACATAAATCTTTTGTGGTCATAAAATAAAATGTATCTTTGAAATGTAGTAGCTGATTACTTTGATCGACTGGATTAGTAAATGTAAATGGCGACATGTGTTATGTTACTGTGCGAATACTGACAAGTAGGCTGCCTTGAAACGTGGTTACAAAAAGAAAATCAGAGAAAATCCGAGTAAGAAGTTGGAATGAGTAAGTAAAATTTCGGTAGAGTGGTTACTATAATTTGAGGCTTAATTGTTCATGTTTTGATCACCTTCTCAAAAACGCTTGTTTTATGACAAATTTTGATAACGAGAGCAAAAGCAATCAGAAGCCGGGTGGAACATTAAAGGTTCAAAAAACATCGGGTTGAAAGAACATGTGCTGTATGATGTTTCACACGTCTACAGCGTGCGGTTGTCCTATGCTGTAGTTCTTGAAGTAACGAAAGACTCATTTTACTTCAGACAGAATGTTATAAACATATGTTAAGGCAAAACATGCGGCACAAGTGTTTTATATAGTTCCAGTTTTAACCGCCAAACTAATCCCCGAATTGGTGACAGTTTCTTTGGTGATAATCATTCAGCTTTTATATGTAACAATCCTCCGCGTGTAAGCGGAATCTAAGAAACGCCATCAAGAAAAGCTCCAAACGAATAACGTGTTATTGATTTTTCCATAAATATGCCATGTTGAAACAATGTCGTTGAGGAAATCGGCTTCTTACATCATATATATAATGTAATATTGAAGGCGCCATCACAACGGACTTTATAGTAATGTGTGAGAAGTTGAAATAGATAGCCTCGTAAATGAAAAATGCATTTTTATGCTCAACGTAGACCAAGCCTCTCTTATGATAACAAAATATGAGACTCACGGACCTCTGAATCAATTCCAATGTAAGCAATAATTTAACTACTTCCATACCACAAAGTAATTTAAAAGTGGCTGACATTCACAGCTTTACTTCCGGCTACACCTGTTGAACTAGTCATTTTGTGTGTTGCTTACTCAACAAGTACGCCTGTGTAAACTGAACCAAGCTATCGGGATAAAATTGACGGGAAAAAAAGATTTGTATACGGTACACGGAATAGATATGTTTGCTCCATCTGCGTGGATTATCATGTGCATTTCGATATGGACCACGGTAAGATAGAATTCACTGAAGATGTAGACAAATTAGAACACGTTATTTACAGCACAGTGTTACCGATGAAGGAAAATACACACTCTCTGCTGTTCTGTCTACCGTTCGGATCTGGTTAGTAGCTGTTCCGATTATGTTTGGAATGTGTTATCAAACGTTCATCAACCGTTCATGTCACCGTAAGCCCCTTTAAAATCGCGCGTACTGGAGTAAATAAATACCCCGTAATTTTGTTGCATGATTTGGACGTATCGTGCCAAAGTTGATTTCGTAATGTTGCACAGGTCTCCTACCATAAAGCATGATGTAAAAGTCAACGTTATAGAGATCAGTTCAAAACGGCATTCCTTCGTAGATGGTAAACGATGTTAGTTAATCGACCTTTTAAGTTGTCAGGAATATTGACGAATTCTCAAAAGCAATATGTTTCGGTTCTATCAGTTTCATTCTACATAGTAACTCGTATATGCCGTTGATGTCAGAAGGTAACATGTTGTAGATTTGTTACTTCGTGACGAACGGCCTGTGTGTTTGACCTTTATGGACTCATATGCAGACTGTGTTGAAGACACCAAGTAGGCAACAACAAAAGTAGCTAAATTATTGAACAAGTCGGACTGAAGACGGCTATCACATTAGAAGCAGAGAAAATAGTTACAATTAATATTGTAAGTGTATTACTACTACAATGAAAAACGAATTTTCCTTCACCAGCCACTTTATTTTATCTGCCTAGTTCTCCTACATTCATGTGGCACGATGAGATATTCGGGTCATTACTAATCGGACAACATGGAGGCAACCAATAGCTAACGAACATTAATAGTTGGTTAACGAAATTGGTCAGCCTTCAAGGATTCACCTGCATTCTGCGATTATGTATGAAAGATTTTTCAACTAATTATGTTCTCACCTGATTTATTGTTAACGCCTTCACCACATTTTTCTACCTGACTGCAAAGTAACTTAAAGTGTTCCGTCTCTTGGTCGTAGACATCGATACATCAATGGATCTCAGTGATGCATAACTGCCACACAACCACAAAGGAAAAAAACAAACCGTTTATGAGAAGAATGAGTAAGAAAAAGAAGGGGACAGGAAGGGACCTACGTATTAAAAATAAATACACCTATTTCCAAACACCAAGATATCTATACCCTGCAAACACAACCAAGCTGTACATGAAAATTAGGTGCCATCAGCTTTCTTACGGCTCTCACTACCCAGCGTGATTAAATGCACCCATTTGACAGACAAATCGGCCAAACAACAACACACGTCACTAAGTTCGTTTAGCCACTATCTCACCTAATTTCTACGGCTGTTGACTCTGACAGTCCCGACAGTCCCAGCCCGGGAGGCGAACCTAATCTACATTTCTCTACGCCAGCTCATCATCTGTCCACCACGCACCCTAGGTCAGCCAGCCGTAACTTCGGCACAAAGAGTTGGGTGCAGCAGACGACTAACCTGACTAAACACCCTAAGTCTTTGAAAATATAGGGACTGAGCGAAAGAACTATGTTCGACAATCACTACCAAATAGCTGCCTCCTAACCTCCTCGATGCTCACTCGCTGGCGTCACTCATCATGAGCGACCAAACGCAAACATCGGTGGTCATATATCTGAAGACAGTTCACATCTTCTCTGAGCCGTCATTTTTGCTGCTGTAAAGGAATACGGCCCTAATTTTCGCCTTATATACCCGACCGTTCAAACCTCAGAGAGGTGCCTCTTTCTCGCCAAGGACGCTTCAGATTGGCAGACATCGCCATAGTCGTACGAATACGCGCCTTTCTTTCATTCCCTAAACCTCCGCCACCGACGCTGCCGCTGATGCGACTTCTACAGTAGACCAACCGAGCAGCAACCTCAATGACTTCATTATCCAACATTAAATCTCCGTAATCGCAGCAATCTTGAAAAAATACTTTGCATTTTGAGGCTGTAGAGCGCATCTTTAAACACTCTGCAAAACACGAAATAACGTTCAGCTTTGCGTGTTCCGCTTGAAAGTTGTTAGACAGCAACACTTTGTCGTCAGCATAGTCAAGATCAGTCAATATTTCACCAGGTAGTTGATCGACGCCGGCATTATTTTAACGCCACAGACAGTCCTCCGTCATCCAGTATACGACAAAAATAAACAAAAATTGTGGAAGTGGACAGCGTTGACATACATCGCTCCTGGTGTTGAAAGTGTCAGATAGTTCGCCGTAAACCTTAACCTGAACTGAGGTATGGAAATAGAGCGCCGATAATATGCTTGCACCCTTGATCGGTACTTTCCTGAGTTTGAGCGATCGTAAAACTGTAGATCGATCGACCGATCAACCGGACCGAATCCACCCTTATAGTCGAGGAACATGGCGATTGTTGGTTGATGTTACACAAGAGGCTGCTCCAGAATTTGACGAAGATTAAAAATGTGATCTACACATCCCCGCCCAAGGCGAAACTCTGCCTGTTCTTCCTTGACGTCTGCCTCCACGCCGCCTATAACTAACAGCTTTGGTCTATCTGAGATCAGGCTTGATACGGAGAATGTGAGCAAGGTGCGTAACCTTGACATGCTCGCTGCCCAAAACTAGTGCTGGGTAATAATAGCTTGTGCTTAATGCGCAGTTGCTGCAGCTGAGAACCACACCCACTACAGCTTGACCGGTAGCGAAAGGCCGGAGTCACCCGAAGTGAATAACCAATACCGAGTAGACCGTGCGGGTGCTGTTAGTCCCATGCGTTGATTCTTATCCTGGATTATAGTCTCTGGGAGACAACTGTCTAACGTTCGTGTGAGAGCGGCCTGTTGCCCTATCTGTTTTAGAGTGAGAACGTTGAAAACTTCCACATTAATTCACATTCTAGGTCTAAGCGACGAACGATAGAAACCGGAAGATGGATGCTAAGAGATGGCATATACTGGCGCAGTGTTCTTATGATCGGCTGTGTCCATTGTGTGACCTGCAGTGTAATGACTAGATGTGTGGGTTGGGATGAATCTAGGAGCTACAGTTGATAGGACAGTGGTGAAGGCGTCAGCAGTGGCATGTTGTCGAAGATAAGACGATCCGGGCTATACTGCGGGATGGCCAATGCTGTATGAGAATATTGATGTTGTGAGTGCCCACAGTTGTATGTGGACTGAGATTCTGCCAGAACAATCAGACCTTCACAAGAGTACGGTTGGGGTACACAACCAAAGCATTCGGCCCAAAAGTCTGCACCGCAAAGATGGTAGTGTACCAGGATTAGTAAATTTTTCGTAAAAGGGTGCCAACCTTCTTCCAACTTCTAACCTGAAGGACCAGAAAAGCCGTTCGTAAGATCTATACCTATTGGCCTGCTTAGTATGGGCGACTTTGTCGGTGTGGTCGTCACACCTTTCAGGTCATCGAGATGTACAAGTTATCACACCGCGTGAAGGCCCAGTCTCGTTATGTTTATTAGTCATAAACTTTATAACCTCAAGTGGACAGGATACCACAATTAAAAATGCTGGCAAATGTGTAAACCAAAAATCCTCTGAATTCGGAAGCAGTATCCGGATAACTGGAGGAAGAAGATAGTTCACAGTATACTTTCAACAAGTTGTTGTAATCCTGTAACTGCTTGCAGTCCATGTTAATTTCTTCTCCATTTATTAATTCTGCGACGAATACTGTGTTATCTACATCCGATGGCTTAATTAAAAGAGATGTTAATTTGCCAACTTGCGCAATTACCGTCGGTCATTTCCAAGGTGATAGAAGAACCTCACACCACTGCTATTAACTCTATAGACAAGTTCGTAGGAAACATGAGACTGTGAAAATGTTGTCACTCAGACTCAACCATGATCTGCTAGATCATTTCGCATGGCGTCTTAAAGTTTCTGGTAGATTGCGCACTGTTGACGGGCATGTTGTCGCTGCAAATGCTGTGTCAAATAGGGTTGAAGTCCAGATGTTTTATGAGCTGGCATCCTTTAATTCAACAAATCCGTCGGACTACTTATGGGTGACAGATCTGTGATATTAATCTGAAACTTTATGTGCAGGTTGTTTTACTGCACAACTTAGTTTGCTAAGTAGAAAAAACATATTTGGTAACAGAACTGTACATATCACTGTGACAGAAACACTAACAAAATATGTCTAAGCCTAATAAGCACATGTTCCACTTGTACCGTACACTTTTACTGACTGAAATAAGTAAGTAGCGAAGGCACTTTTTGTAGAGGTAAATTGAAACAGTATGTTATGCGTCAAGATTCGAAACGACTAATTCTGCCACGAGCAATTTTTCCCAAGATTTCCTAACATTTCACTTTTTCATATAACGAACACCACATGTGTGAAGCGATGTGTGTAGTGGTAGATATAGATGACAAGAACGAAGCTAACCACGATAAACCGAGTAGTACGAACATCCTGAGTCGTATAATTTCTGCTATAAGGAGACAGTATTGCAAGGTACACGACTTCAGATAGCACAGATTAAAGTTGTTTACTTTTAGGGTCATTTGCCAATGTTTGGTTTAAAAAATCAATTTCGGTTGATGAGTAAACAAGAACTAGACGTTTTGGAATCAAGACATTTCAACCTAAACAATACTGTTGCATTTTGACAACGTTTTATTAACGAGAAGACTCTGCTGCTATTAACCAGCCCAGCTCTTTTTCGACCTACAACAAGCACCACTTGCATACAATTATAATTTAATGTTCACATAAACATTTCGACCTCCTTCATATATGGCACACCACTGTTATGTTTCGTTCACTTCAAAGTCACTAAGATGAACAACTTAATATAGGGCCAAAAATTCCAGAAAACTATAAAACTTGTAAAAAGAATGTAAATCACTGATGCCCAAAATTATCCCAGACGTTACTGCATTTCGGCATGACCGGCTGGTCGTTTACACACAGCGATTTTTCTCACATATACTCACGTCGTGTTGTACTTACGCAATCTAAGCTCGATAAGGTCAAAATATTTTTCTACTGGTAGACTTTGGTGTCTTTGCAGTTTGAGTGATGACAATAACAGCCAACTTTCATAAACTAAAAATATGTAGAATGCAGGAACCAGTAGCAACTTGAGGAATCGTCACTGTAATACAGAAAGTAAGCATGCAGTTTTGTGACTTGCATCTATGGAGAAGAGACGTTTATACGAAGGTACCTCGTAAAGCCAGCAGATGCAGGCTAATCACCATCAGAGAAAAAATCAATTTTCAAGAATAGACGGGCATAAATCAATTATTTCCGGTTGCAATCTCTTCGGCAGAATGACATCTAGGTAACCATTAGCATATTATGGATATACTTGAGCAGCATATGGGTTATACCCAGTCTATCTCTGTAGATTTTCTTCATTTTCCTTCATTTTGTGTATAAAATAAAATAGCCTAGTCCGCAAAATCGGGATTAATTTGAGTCACTGTGAGCTACGTTTATTATTCACAAAATACCGAGTGAGACAGTAGAGTGTATTTCTGACACAATCTTCACTTTCTGGGTTGCCGTTTAAACTTTCAAAAATTCGGTGGGGTTAATTATTTTGCGCTTTCACGATATGACCATGACAATGTGTATAAACGCGGTAACATATTTGATGTACTGTGAAGTGAATTCATCTGTGAATCTGGTGGAATTTTAGGCAACATGTTTACTAGCCAGCATTAGCAGCCTAGTGCGATGCCATATGAAACAGTTGCGTTGATCACTACACAGCTGACCGCAAGCTTAGCATTACCGTATTGTCATACCCAAACATTTAGCGGTATTTTATTGTATGTAATGCATGGTTTATGCGACAAAATCCACAAGAGAGCGAATTATTACGTTTTCACCGCAAATGATATCTGTTTGTTATGGACTTATTGGCCATGTCAAAGCTTCCATTTTCACTCCTTATGTTGCTCAGTTGATTGCTGATTTTCATTTAGGGGTTAAGTTGGAAAAAAATGCTTGACCTTCACACATTTTTGTAGAGATATACATTTTAGTTAGATTATGTTAAAAGAATACCATGGGGATAAACTTTGCTCTTTTTGACGGAGAATGTTAGTGAACTTCCCTCTCCTAGGGGATCCGAATTCCGGTTTGCTGGATTGCATGGAGCGCACTGTCATACCGGCCTAAAATTTAGCATTACTTATAAGTAGTTTGGCAGATTTATGAATTTAGATGAGACCCAACTGTGAAAAGTCAGGGCTTCGGCTGGATTCGAACCAGCGACAGAAACACCATGCCTCTACGCGGCAAGCGCTCTACCAGCTGAGCTCCTGGCGTGGCTCCGTAGCTCAGCTGGTAGAGCGCTTATCGCGTAGAGGCATGGTGTTTCTGTCGCTGGTTCGAATCCAGCCGAAGCCCTGACTTTTCACAGTTGAGTCTCATCTAAAATTTAGCAGTTCGAAAATCATGCAGCTAAATATTACATTCTAACCAATTATAAGTGTCGCTGGGGGTTGTTCTGTGATTCAAACAATAACTGTCCTCAGTGCATCCGACAATCCCTAGAATGGCTGTTTTTAATCAACCTGAAATAACGTTTTTCACGTTGGTCACCTATCTTTTTTTGGTTGATGATGGGTACTCAGCTGAATGACTTTTGCTGGACGACGATAACAACGACATTCCACTCCATTCACTCACCTTATCTGGAATGAAGACATATATGTACTAACCAAGACCGGTCAGAAATGCAAAAACTTAACGAATGTTATTCATTAGAAAGTTATTAACACCGGGTGTAGCATGTTATATTAGACCGAAGAGCTTGTGGTCTTTCACACGCCTTACAATTTCAAACATGCACCGTACCATTCTAACTCACTGTAATATTTTTAGATTAGTCAATACACAGAGGAAAGCTTACACGTATTCATCGCATTGTATGTGCACGATGTTCTCCACCGATAGACGAGCGAAACTTTGGAAGTCGGAGGATTAAAACATGTCCGAAAACCTACAGCTAACAGGAAGATGTTCGGTAGTTTTGACCGGTGCACAAACATCAAAACAAAAGTATACCTATGGGTTGAAATCTTTAATTTTATTGAATTTGTCACTGTTACCTTCAACCGCTATTGTCAAATACACTGCGGATCAACTTGCTTTAAGGAATTATCTTCAATCAAAAGAAATTATGTCCCAAATTAGATAAGTCATGTTACCAAATATCGAAGGAAAGTATGTGTAACTTTTGCGTCCATTGTTTCTGTACAACTTTCCATATAACTTCAAAATTCGGTCTATCATATTGACTACTACAGGTAGTGAGAGAACTGTGAGTTAAATCCCAAGAACGTGAAAACAGATAAAAATATGAATAATTCTACAGTATCTATGAGTGATTATTTCCGTATATTCACATGCTGTTGTAGTATCAAAAATTGTGAGAACGATGCGGTATTCCCTGGCCCAACAAGTTCCGTTGCACTCAGTCGAGAACTGGAAAAGTGTAGCAAACGCAACCAGCCAAATTCGTAAGATTCACCCTCAACTGCTTAATTCCGAAGTGTTTATATAAGACTAAACTTATCAAGCGAACACGATTTACGTCGATATTGTATCAGTCCTCATTATTACAGTCGGTTAGTTATAATTAGACTCACCGGATGCGTTTCAGACGTGATTTTTACACCTTGTTTGATTAACTTATGAGTTACGTTTGCAGATTCCACAATGTGTTGTTTTAAATTGTCTAACTCATACTTTCTGCGAACCATATGAACACTTGTCCAAACAATTGGGTTGATCCAGACTACAACTTTTCAAATTTTTGACTTTGTACTATTATCTCTTGTGTACACTAAATAGAGCTTATAGCAATTTCACTATACTCACATGAACAAACGTCACTTGGTTAGCAACGTGTTTGTTTGTTTATTGTAATTAACAAACAACCTGCACGGCACCGGATTGGTTAGTAGTAGTCATGTGATAAAGTCGGAGTTTGAGTACAGTTAATTCACATAAATGAACTCCTGTGAAACGAAAGCTTATTTGTCTCGATTCCTCAACTTGAAAATGCAGAAAGAGTTCAACGAGGAGTGTATCAAAGAACACAATAGGTAACCTTTCAATGAATGGTAATTTATTTTTCATTTCTCAATGAATGCAGTTTAGTAAACGAAACTAGTTGATATGTAATCGTTCTAAGAGACAAGGAGAAGCAAACTGCACTTTAGTTTCACTTTCTGTGATGAATTCTCAACCAACATTAACTACGTTGCAACTGATAAATGTTGTTGATTGTACTCATTCTGCTGCATGCATGCACTGCTGAGTAAACAAATGTGAGATGCTACCCCATTAAGTCGATTCAGGAATCACTACCACAATAAATAATTTTGCTGAAGTTCTTCGGATACTCCAAGGGATTGCCGATGTGCGTTAATGTTTCCATTCCTATCGTTTACACGAATCTTTGTGGAAAGTTTCAATAAATAATAGGCAAGAATCAACCGGCTAACATTCATATGTATATATGATATTGACAGGCTCAGAGCGCTGCATGGATGTCCCGAAATGATAGTGGACGAAGATCTTGCCAGAGGAGCTCAAGAACACGCAGAATATTTAGTTCAACTTGGGCGTCTGGAGCATTCCAACGGGGACTACGGAGAAAACATCGCGTTCACCGGCGGAACGTGTGCTGTTGAATTTTCAGGTAAATACTAACCAATCCCTGTTTGTTTATCAAACTGTAACGACACAGCTAACTACAATCTGATACCCCACGCGGGGCTGTTCATGTTAGAAATGGACTGTTTTGGATATACTGGTAGTTACTTGTGGGTAGTACAGTAGTTTTGCTAAGTTTGAAGAATTCACGTGAAAAATCTGGCCTTTGACTGGATTTGAACCGTCAGCATAAACAGCATCCCCAAGTGTCTCAAGTGCTTCATCACATTAGCTACCGAACCACTCTAGGATCTCAAGTTTTCATATGTGGAATCAGTTACCCACTCGTCCCACTGTCTCGTATTGAATACAGAAATACCCCAGGGGATAAATTGTCCCGGTAGAATCTCTCAAAAATTCAAGCCGAAATCCAATAACGTCAATGATGTTTAGCGGTTGAATTTCTATATTGAGTACGAGACCCTGATGAAGGGAACTGAGCGTATTGTTCGGTATTTATGAAATAAATCTTGTTTCAAGTTCAAAATTATCACTCAAAAACATTCTGTATGACACACGGTCGAGTAGTTCAGAATGGACGACACAATCAGCGTTTAGAACAGTCATCTTGACCCAGTTCTTAATAAATTCACGTTCACAAATCGTCTTGTCAACAAAATGTATAAAGAAGACATGATGAAACTTTCAGTTATTGCGAATCTGCCTCGGTAGATCTACCATTATAAAGTATAACTGTACAGAAATAGTTTTGTCACAGAGTGTTGCTTTCTGATTGACGCATTTTAAGGTAGTGAAGTTGTTTTTACTTCACAAGATTGGATTACTGCAAATATTGCACTAATTATGTTTCTTACTACAGTGATCAGAATGCTTACGAGTCGAAATGAAAGTTTGAAGAAATACTTAAAACAAATTCAATAGATGCCTAGTTGAAAATCTTCTCAGCCAGTTGTCGTCATTATTCGATTGTTTGTGTTGTAAGTCTGAGGCTTCAACCAGTTGACATTCACACAATTTTAGGAACGGAAGCAACCGATAGATGGTACAAAGAAATAGAAAACTATCAGTATGAAAGCGATGTTCAACTGGAATGCGGTAAGTGACGTTCCATTGACGACGAAATATTTACACTCTTGTTCTATTGTTCATCTTCTTTGGAAACATTCCGAAGTAACGTTCACTACATTTTCAGTTCAGTCGATAGATGGAGTGATTGACATACATGTTTGAAACTTTGATGCACAATCATACTTGCACTCATGTTTTTATATGAATTGTGTTAAATTCCGATTTTCTTGAGGAGTTCAGAGCATAGACTAACCAATCGTTTGCCTTACCCGAACTGGTTTGAAAAGGAAAGCGCCGAGGAAATATATATGTTATCATCTACGTCTATTATTTCTGCAACATATTAGACTGTATTACGATGAACTGCCAATTTTGGCAAATCAAATGTCCATTACTCATTGTCCTTCACACCAACAAATCCTAATCACTTCAAGTGTCTATGTTTTATTTTGAAATGTATTCTGTACTGTAAAGTCGTTCAAAAACTATAACGAAATTTGTTCAAGGAAAAGCACAATAGATTTAAGATTGTTTGCGCAGTCTCTTAGACTGTTATTAAGTTTTCCTTTGATAATAACAAAATGAATTTCATTATTTTAACCAGGTCACTTCACACAAGTAGTCTGGAAAGAAAGCACATCTGCTGGGTTTGGACGCGCAAGCAACGAAGACGGTACCAAAGTCTACATTGTTGGTAGATATTACCCACCGGGAAATTTTGAGGGCCAGTGCACAGAGAATGTGCCCAAACCATTGGATACTTAAAACCTACTATACGAACTTGTAGTAACGCCTTTAGACAGGCACTTCGAAATCCATTCTAATTCTTCTGGAAAATGTTATTTTTTTTATTTTTTCAATTTATTTTATTTTCAATACAACGCCTTCGCGCGTTTATCATTCCACCTTTTCTGAATTGAAAGCAAATTTGCATTGATTTGAAATGTTTTATTTCTACAAAACTAAAGTTGCTAACTAGTCTTCCTCTGTTTTGCCATCTTTATCGCAGATGCAATCACATGACGAGTATTAACGAGATGTACTGCAAAGTTTTAAGCACCGTATTTTGTTGCAGTCTGTGATTATTCGAATTGCTAAGAATATTTTGACTCACTCTGTGTCCTCAGTCAATCACCTGACATTAGATAGAGTCACGAGTCGGCGAATTGGCTTATCTTGGTTTCCAGGCTAGCTCATTGTTTGGCATAACCGTTTTGTTTGATACGTGCTGCTTTATCTAACAAGGACTATCTGTTTATTGGTTACGACATTTATAAATGGACTTACAGACCTAACCAACATGTAGAACATCCACCATTTTTTTTATATCTGCACGGTTACTTCAGCTCAATATTTATGTTATAATGAATATACTATCATGTTCAATCTAACGTTTAATGGGGGAGATCTCTTAACGAAGCAGTAGCCATCTAGAACTGTCGCTCTGGCTATATTTACGTCTACCATTTGTCTTCTTACTGCCGACACATTGTGTACTGCATGACTCATACTAAAAAAACGAAATTTCTGTACGAGCGCCTCCTACGCTTTTAGCATACCTGTTTAAATTTCAAAGCAGTAGCTAGATTAATTACCATACATGTGAGCTTATTCGTATCAAGGCATACTCCTTTATCTAAGCATTTTACTGAGGAATGATATCAGTCTCTTAGTTTTAAGTTTCACCTCCACATTAGATATGCATCCGCTTCAGGTTCACGGTCGCTTTCTGCTGAAATAATTGGTGGGGCATGAACTAGTCGAAAGTGTTGGGACTATTTTATTTTTTTAAATCGTTTGTTTCTCCTACGCGAATCAGTTATCACAAAAATCAGAAATTGGGTTGCACACAAGTTAATTCTGAAACCGTAGATGCGGTAGATTTCCTAATCTAAAGTCATAACCTCCACTGGCTGAAATGTAGTTTCTTCAGAATCAGCTGGAGGAGAATCGAGGACCGTCCTTTCGGATAGTGTCAAGTCTTAGTTGTTAGTTAAACTGAATAAACTACAAAAATTTCATCTGGGACGTTGACAATGTTTCGCGTTTTTGTAGGCACCGGCCATAAATTCTGTCGTGATTTACAAAGTAAGCTCTTTAAATTGCAGACAACTGCAGCACCGTGAGCTGAGAAATTTGTGCCGTTCAACATCGGCTGAATTGTGAGAATGATTTTTGTCGTTTGCACTGGAGCTATCAATTTTCTCGCCGCAATTTCTTATACAAAATATTACATCCACATCCTAAAAATCAATGTTTCTTACTAGTGTGCATAAGTTTCTTGCCATAGTAATGAGTGACCATCTTAACATAAGAATGGAAAGTATTTTACTGCTTACAATCAAGGCTGCTTCGATATTTCGAAATATGTTCATTATCATTCATTCATAAAACCAGTGACATCTATACCCAAAAAAATGGCTTGATGGATTTCAATAAATGTGGATCTGTGGACAACATCAAACAAACTTTCAGACCTTTACTCAGAACTGTTGATACACTTTATTATCCAAGACAGTTTAGCCACGATATATGGAGAAACGAACAATCTCATGAGACAGAGCACATCGAAACTAACGTGGAATCAGAAATTTGCATTTGTGAATATTGTTCGATTTTTTGCTGGAATTGCAGTGCCTAAGAAGCAATTCTAAAATTACTGTTTAACCCCGCTTTCCAATTATTGCTAGATTATGTAGTTCTTGGGAAGATGAGTGATACAATGAAATGTCCACATTCAATGAGAAAGTCACTGTATCTCAAATTGGAACGATTAAGTAGCCTGAACGCTGCACAATATAAAATGTAGTCTACCCACTAACTGTAGCGGTTTTGTAGTGCTCACCAAAAAATTTAGTAACAGTATTTAACGCGATTGTTTCAAGAAAACATGGTGAGAATTCAACTTCCAATAGTGACGTGGGTGTGTACTGTTGACGAGAGCTAACAAGAGTGGAACTCGTGTGCGACACTTTTATCGTAAGGGTTTAGTTGAAAAGTCTATGCCAGTGTGTGAGCTGCGTTAATTCCTGAGTGGTGTCCAATCCATGGTGGTAGCCCCTCAAATACTTTCCAATAAATGCTTCCAAGATTTCCTACACTTTGCCCGAGTTATACGGGTTATAGGCATGACATTTTCCTTATCAGTAAGTTGATGGAATTGCAGCACAATGATCGTAACACACACGAATCAGTAATTTTGAACGAAAGGTACGTTCTAAGGCGGAGATCCGCCAGCATAATTCTGAAGCACGTATAATCGTTTGGTTAACATTTTTGCATTCCAAAACGGTGATTACTTTATTAATGCCGGTAAAGTACATGAAAAGAAGATGATGCTCCTCCGCCTTTCACAAGTGAACCTTGTGATTCAGATCTTTCCAACGCCTACCAGTTCTCCGAATTTAAATCATCTGAGCAAACTTTCAGATGAAAGCTTTTACTTTAATGGGTCAGTAGACACACGCCCATTTTTGAATGGTACACCTGAGTGTATTAATAAGAACCTCGCACTCAAGGAAAACGGTCAACGTGATTCGGCTTCCGCAACCAAAAGCCTTCTGCAAGCCCTCAAATTGTATAGGGATTCTACGTTTGCTAAACATGGAGTGGAGACACTTATTTTGTGAACTTTCAGCCCCTTTTTTGCAAAAATGGGACTGGAATTCCTGATGCCTAGATCTGATAAAGTAATGCTGTACAATCCCATTTATCTAAGCTTATCCTATTTACAAGTGTGAGGGATTTGACTGAACGAATCACAACACATATGCTTTAATTATGTACTGTTGGTTCACATCACTACGACGAACGACGTTACACCTGCGAAAGTTTCATATACATGCGCTACTATTAAAATTGATTCATCATCCTCAATAAACCATCGTTTATATTCGTTACACGCTTCTGTATTTTTGTTCAGTTCTGTTACTAACAGGTTCACAATATCCTCAGACCCTTACAACCCTATCGAAGGTTTACAGTGAAGCTTAACTGTTCTGTCTGATATACCAAAGGTTTTACGAAAGGTTATGAAATCCAGAGGATATTGAAAGAGAAGATTAAAGAAAATAAAGATTCGCTCTTCAATTTTCCGGTTGGAATTGAAACGGTATTCATTTCCTGATAAAACAAGGAAACTTTTCAAATACGGTTGTATCTTTGATGAGCAGGCAGAGTACAACCTTGTCAGGTCACACTTAAAGCTTCAGAAAAAACAAACCTCCAACTATTTGTTCAGAAATAGTGTCAGCTGTTCATTTCCTTATTTTTGAATCTTAAGCACGAGCCATCAGATTTAAGCTATGGAACAAACTATAGATCCAACTGCTCAATCGACTACTTGCTTACATTAATTGCACCGTGAAAAAAATGATGATTGACGTCACCTTGTGCTAGTGTTCTGATGGTGGGCGTTAACGGTTGGCCAAATTATCAAATTAAATAGCGTGTCGCCATAATGTATTGCTTAACATTGTACCACCGTTTGTTCTGCTTCAAAAGTGACTGAAACCTAGTCTCTAGAAGTGTTCGGCAGAAATTGCTTAAACGTACGGTAATAACTTAGATTGTGATGATTGGTCTGTATTTAATTAGGTACTGTGGATGCAGGTTAGTTTGCTCAACATTTCATTGTTCCTATCGATTCTTACAAACTTGGTACAGTCCAGTCCATTGTTGTACCAGGTCCAAATGAACTCAGGCGTTCGAGCAGGCTCTAAATGAATACCAGAAGTGCTCACAGAACACGGGCTTTTTACTGAGGCTATGGCGAGTGTAGTAATCACGGCTGGACAAAACATCTATTGTAATACATGTCTAAACGTTGTATTCGCCTTAATTAATAATGTAAACAAATTGAATACGTCTTTACTCACGCTGTTTTATGGTGTCCAATTCACTCTCATGCGCACACGCTCAAACTTTTGACACGGGAATTTCACACATTGCTTTTAAAATGGCTACATTGTATAATGTGAAATTTCTGAGTTGCTGGCGTGGCTTCTTAGCTCAGCTGGTAGAGCGCTTGCCGAGTTGAGGCATGGCGTTTCAGTCGCTGGTTCGAATCCAACAGAAGCCCTGACTTTTCACAGTTGAGTCTCATTTAAATATATTGTATAATGCAAGAATTTGTTAAAATTTTTCACAAAAACCTTCACTGTACAGATATTTTTATATTGCAATCAACTTCGTCCCAAATCACCTTACAAGTGCGTTAGCGACAAAATAAGTTTTTGCGCTTCGTAGTTTGCAACCCTTACAGTCAAACAGGTTGCAAGAATCGACATACTTTTTAATCGCTTTTACCAGCTACGGTTGGAGTTCACTTGAAAAACGGCTTATCTGAAAATGTGGCTTACGTTATGTTGACGGTCGTGCAAAATATTATTTACGTGAATGTGCCTTACAAAATAAGGGAACTTCCACAAAAGTTCTCCTGTCAATATTGATTGCGCGCAGTGAACTGAAGTCGTTTCCAGCAGTTTAGAAATGGAGATCTTATTGTCCGCAAGTGTTAACGGATATTTTTTGTCAGATAATTGTGATTTTTGTGACGAGGAATAGAACGTTTCGTTGATTCGAATAGTTCAAATAGGGTAGTGATCATATTCGTAGTGAATGCGTTACAACCGCAGCCTGCAACATTTTGTCACTTTGACGTTTCCAGTACAACGTAAAAAGCGTGTGGAAGTCGTTTTCAGAATCTGCTTTACACATCAGCCCAGTCTATGTCGGCACCTTGGTAGGAATTACGCACGAGGATATGCAACTTATAATCAAGTTTTCCGTTATAACTTTGGACATATTTATTCAACTGACGTCCATTCCAACCAATTACAGTCAACGATTACTTGAACGACTGAGTCGGTCACTGTACGTGCACGTGATGATGACCGGTTGAATTACTACTCATACAAGAGTGCTCCTGAGCAGTTCATTTTGTGTGGGTCATGATAGACAGCTTATCAGGACAGTGACAGTCAATCTGTTGGACAGAAACACAGGTTGACTAGATCAGTACGCTGGATGCTACCACATAAATAACCACTTTCCTTTAGCTCCAGTGAGAGCAAAATATAACTCACTTGCTTTCTAAAGAAGGTGATCAACCAAACCGTTTAGCTGAGAGCTTGAACGTCGAGCAAGCGCAAGTTGTGTCGAAGTTGCTTAGATCGTTATTATTTTCTGTGAAGTAATTGAGGTGTAATCAGTCACTGGACTGGTTCTGCAGTGGAATCTTGTTAAGTAATTTAGAATACGTTCGTTTGGCTTCAAAAACTCAACTGTCATATTTAAAATGCGTTACCCACACGTTCAGTTCTCTTCTGCTAAGCAACAGAAAGTAAACGTCACCTTTAGTTATGAAATTGTTTCCAAATACTACCTGAAAGTGGTGAGCATGTACTTTTAACGTTTACGGCGAAACAATGGAACTTTTACCGGCAACGTACAGATCACCGGATGGGAGGTCAGCTGTTCAGAAACTTGCCCAACTTTGACTATTGTTTTCAGGAAATGTAATGTTATAAGTTCTTATCATGTGACCGAACGGGAGGTGATTTGATCAAATGGCATTTGAACAGACTTTAACCACTTTGTTCATGCTTACCAGTGAAAGAACTTGACACGAGTTCAATAAAGTTGTTTAAATAAGCACTACAGTTTGTGCGTTGAGCAATGGCATAAAACTACTTTGAATGCGGTCAAGAAAGTTAGCACCTGTAAACTACTTTTATCGATTTGATATATTCCAATCGAGTAAAATAAAGTAATGGTACTTCACCGATAGTTGATCACACTTGTCTCAGTTTCAAAACTGTTCCCGGTCAGTCCGTCTGAAGTTTACAGATCCCTGTGGTTTACATTGGGAAAGAATTCTTAGTCATATGATCATCAGTTGCAGTTAACTATGTCTTCTCTGCAGTCGACTAGAAACTTCCAGTATTACTCATAAGTGAATGTGGCTAAGCGCTTGAATCGGATAAGTTAGTCATGCCTAATTTGAGATTGTCGACAGAGTGGCTAACACAACTGACTTTTGAAAGCATGGTCGAAGTTCTAATCTCAACCGTGAAAACGATATGCTCTGTGGACGAGTTCTAACAACAGCGAAATGATATATTAGGGTTTTTAAGCAGCCCACTGAAATGTCTATAGAAGTAAGTGAATTGCCGCATGTTTTAAGTGCAGACTGAATTATACTAACCAAAATTTCCCACAATTTGCCAGAAAAACCGTGTCTTGCATTTGTGTGATTTGGATTTCCTCGGTGCACCGAAAACAGTTTAGTCGAATCTATACCTACTTGTAGCGAGTTGTAGCGATAATTTGTGCTTTATAGACAATAATACAGTAATGTGTTTAATAACTCAAAGTGTAAACGACTTCGTTCAACGTTTTTAGTCAGCCCAACTCGGCGCTTTTTGGTTGGACATATAATGCCCAGTAATTTTCGATGCAACCAAAATAGCAGCAACATTTTATATAAAAGTCGGAGTAAGTGCCTTGGGGAAACTGTATCGTGTACCATATACTGTGCATCTGGATATATTATCCTATTTAGCCCATTGTTCATATACTGAAAGACATAAATTTGACTAGGGTATCTTTTTTGTACAGCACATGGTGAAATCAGAGAATGTTTAACATTAATGCATTTGAGGATGACATCATGCATTTTAAAAAAAACAATAAAAATTAATCGAAATACTAAAATACACTAAAGTTTCTTGAAACGTTTACAGAATTGAGAGGCTAAGTAGATACGCCCTATTAAAGATAAATGCAAGCCCAGCCAACTATCCGGTGTGTTGGGATAGTTAGCCCACATTTAGGGTATGGAGCGTAAGGACTGTCATAAACGTTTTGCTTTCAGCATGGGTACACTGTGTCTGATTCCCTGGATGATCAGTGTTTCTTTCTGCCAATTAAACAAGCAGATGTTCCAACAATGTATAGTGAAACGTGTAGATCTTGTAACATTCTTCTCGCCGAATTGTCTATTTGGGAGTTATTAACTAATACTTGTCTCACTGAGGTATTCCAAAATGTAAAACCCAGTAATTAGATCGTAATGTAAATCACTAATAACTTAGTGTTAGAATTCAGGCAAGTCACCGGTAGCCACTAATAATTACCAGTGTGCATTATTTTAACCGAAATTATACTTTGTCACTAAAAGTGGTGCATATTTTTGAGTTAACTGTTTGAGAAATCTTGCGTGGGCCATCACTTTCCCGGATTAATCGGATGGGCTCTATAACAGAGAACGGGGTGTTTGGGTGTCTAGATTCAAAACTGATGTTTCTGAGTTCTCAACTTGAGTTTGTGGTTAAAACGGTACAACAACTTTAGGAATAATTAAGTTGTTTCTGTGAATCACCCAAAGTTCAGCTATTTCAAACATAGGCTTATCATAAATCACATTTCTGTACCACATTTAAGTGTGAAAAATTCGATCGAACTCTGACCACATGTTTATTAGGCAACTGAGATGGTTATTGCGCCGGTGATCTCATATCATGCGTTTGCAAACAGCCACATTTGTATGCGAGTAGCGACTTGAATTTCAAGATATTACCAATCCGTGATACTGGTTTTAGTATCAACAGGGGTATACTCTGAACCATTTTACTGGAATATGATAAACTTCAGTGTTTGTTTCCTGGTAGGCTAATTTCATCCGCTATTTGTAGCAACACTATATGTTTGATAATATATGATTCAGAGTGTGAATGGGGGTAATAAGTGGTCTTTTTAGCGTTGACTATAATTTTCGAGGAATTTCTTCAAAGTGAAAGATATCCTCGTCATAAAGCGCTACAGTAAATGTAGTGCTCATCACTCAACCCAAAACATTTGCTTGTCAGACTGATATGCTTGAGTACTGCTCAATTACTTTAGCTTGTCTTACCAAGCAGATAACGTTTTATTCAGTCACTTATATTAGGGCTCAAGAAACTTTGAAGGAATAAAGTGAAAAAAACAAATGGTGTAAATAAATTGAACATTATCAATATATACGTCGTGTTCACATGGAATGCGGAAAAGTACTGTTTCGTTGGTGATTACCTTATAAACTTGACATGCATTTGCTCTTTGCCCTTAGTATTTGGTCCATCTGCAAATAACATTTAATACACCAACTGACTAAACGTGAAATGAATTTTCATGTATATCCATGTCACCAATCACTGCAGAAGGATAGTTTTCCGGTTCATGTTAAGATTCAAACGGACCGTGATATTGCTCAGAACGCAGGTAAGTCATCCATTAATGTAATCCAAACCTATGTAATACAAAATATTTTTTCCGTAATGTGCATGTTTTGAGAAGTCCATTTCTGATAATTGAATTGTGCTTAATGTATGATCGTTAGTGCGGCATTCAGCGCGATTACCTGTTGTTATCATGGCCACGGTTAAAAATGCTAGATGCTGAAAGAATGCACACTGCGGACTAGCTTTAACGAGATGGAAACTAGAATATGGCGCTCCTTTTCGAAACTGAAACGTCTGTGGGACGGCGTGAGTTGCAATCACGTGTGGTGCTGACGTCACGATAAATACAAGCCTGGCTCATCTGAATCACAGTTCACTAGAATTAGCTTCGTTTTTCTTTAAAATGAATATAATACTTTCTCCGCTTTTGTAAATCCGATGAGACTTCTTTGACGACATCATACTCGCATTATAACGAACTTCTGTATTTCAGTATATTTCATATATTGCAGATCTTCAAGTCGAGTTAAAAAGACGAGTTTCTGCAACATACTTCCGTCGTCACATTTGTTTCTGAAACAAACCCCGAAATACTCTGAATTGCTCGTCCACTTAAACACACGTTTCGCCAAAATGTTTGTAGGTTTTCAGGTTTGAGTCATGCACTCGGATGTCATTAATTCTTGAGTATACACTAGAAACATATGTTTGAAAACTAAATTGTCAAACATAAGAAACTGAAAAAATCAGTTTGACTCAACAGTTAAAAAGATTACGTCGTTGAAAACAGCATGCTATCTTAACTGAGTATGTTCAGAAACAACAATGTGAACATTTCCATACCATCAAAGCATGTTCATGCCATCGCCAATCCAACAGGTCACGTATATAAACCATGGTTAATGAAACAATCAAAACTCTCGTAGACAACGACCACTTGCTGGTCGGCCAGCACCTACATTAAATAGCGTACGTCACTATGGTTCCTCAGCTGATGTGAAGAATAAGTGAAACGATTGTAATTTTACTGTATCGTTTTTGAATGCAAAATCAAAGAATTTCCAATTACTTGCCGACGGTTTGGGCTGTCGCTCATACTGTGAGTCGACATGATATTTGGATTTACTTGTATAAATTTAATAAACGGAACGAAGTGCAGGTTCACTTCAAAAGTTTAACAGTTAAGTTATAGCCCGCTTCCTCTGATACAAAAATGCCCACTATCTTTGATTACCCCTAGAGCTTCCGTCATCCTTACGAAACCAACATAAGCCACAGTGCACCGTGACGACACGACAATGTTCAAGTAAAGCACTAAGTCGTACCGCCCAAGCTGTGTAGCATTTTGTGAGCCAGCAAAGAGTTGTTGCACATTCTCCTGGAGTTGGTTGTTACGATCCTCCATAACAATATGCGGCTGATGAATCAATGCCGCAATCAAAATTGCGACACACGTGGTCATAATTCACCGTAATTTATTTTTAGAATGCAAGGCAATAGAAAACAGCGAGTCGGAATAAGTATTGTAGTAGGACTACATACAATTTGTACGAGTCGGGAGTGGAACAAGAAAAATGGTGGGATAATGGCGTACACTCGAGGTGATTCTAGAGGGTTCCAGATTAAGAGCCTCACTTCCCACGATGAAACTGCTTCAGCAGAAGTGAACGGCCCTTGTTTATCAAGAGTACCGTTAAGACCACAGTGATAAGCAGAAGTCACCAGCGTACACTTTACGAAATAGGCTGACGTGAACAGTGATTCCTGTTAGTTTCTGAGCCACACGTTTTGTGCTATGGGAACGTGTGACCGATAACAAATATACGGTCTCCTGACCATTTTGGATAGGACGCAGTATGAACGTATTTGTTAACACCGGAAGTACATACAAGTAAACTGAGAGGAAAATAATAAGAAGCGGGTTGTACTAAGTATTGTACAACTGCAACAGTTTTCAACCCTTAAAAGCACCCATCTGAATAAGCAAACCGGTTATATGGCGTGCACTTAGTTACACTCCTACATCTTCAACAATTGTGAGAGACGCACAATCTGGTGGTGCAGGATGTAGTGGATTGGTTCGCCTGGGATGAAGCGAGTAAGGAAAGGATGTGTGTAATTTTGAAGGAGTAATCACGATAAAATCATGATCCTTTCTTCATCAGCTGCTAAATGGGTACTTATTCGTTATTAACTTTTTGGCCGCCAATGAAATATTTTACACTTCAAGTCCCATTGAAAGGACTATCGAAAAGTGGTCGTGAGAGGTTTCTGTGCCAAACGATTATGTTGGGCATAATGGTGTGCGCATATAAATTATCGTGTGCTTGGGAGTAACTCTGGCTTATATCTGTTTCAGCTATTAAATGCAAATTCAACCATCAAACGCATGAGCTCCGATTAACATTACCTATTGTGCTGAAGTGCAGTGTCATTTCACTTGTTAGTCATGCGATACTACCGTAAACAAGTGATGCAACTGTACAGGCTGAAGTATTCCTTAACTGTGTTTTGGGGTCCTGATAAAATGTGAGGTACATTTTCTGACTAACTTAAGGCGGAAGAATTAACGACTTTGACGGCTTTCAGCTGATCATGTAGTCTCCTTACCAGTGCGTTATCCGTTAGGAGCTAGGCGAGTATCCGAAAAATTCCACAACGAAGTGTGTATTGTGAGCCATAAAAAGGCCTTGAAATGAAATGTGAAACACGATGAATGGCCTTAAAACCAGGTGCGCTAAGTGATGAGACCAAAATAACAGCGGTTTCGTGCACATCCGCAGCTGGGAGATTGTTTTTGGATATCGCTTTTAGCCAACTAGAGAAACGATCAGCATATAGGATCAACATACAGTAAACACGAAGTTCGCCATCAGAGTATACTTGATAAACGATCTACGGTCGAAAAAGAAAATTAACAACTGATTAATTAATGATCAAAAGTGTACTTATCAGCAGTTTTGTAATGATCAACAATTTTCTCGCTTCGATGTGAATTTTGGCCGCTACCGTACGTACCGCTTGTCAGTTATGGATGCTTACTTTTATGTAAGCCTGCTATAAGAAGACAACACTCCTGAACATGACCACTCGAGGTGGTTGAAACGTAGATTGTTACAACTTGCTCATAACGTTGTGTTATTCTCAATCCATTTATCAATGATATGAGTTTGACACTACATTGTTTAATCGTATGACTAATTGCGTGCAACAAACACTTGTCTTTTCTTACAACTCTTCCTTTACTCCAACCTTTATGATCAGTTTAATTGTATCTTTGCAGAGAACTTTCAGTGTGACTTCCGCTCGGCACGTCTTTGACTGCCGTCGAGTGAGATGAAGCCCAACCGTTGTGTCTTTTCTGTTTTTGAATGCTGTTTCCAGCCCCAGCCTAGCCCCTAGCTAACTACCTAGCATATTCGAAAACAATACTGGAACTATGAGGTTCGCTTCCGAACCCAGCCGCTTTCTTTTAGTCTGATGCCTACTGGGGCCGCGGTTTACTTGCTCAACCAGGAAGGCGTTCGAAGCTGTTAGTGGACAAGAGTAAAATGCATCCCCATTCATTATCTACATCTAGTATGTGACACATTCGAGTACCCAAGTTATTGACAAAAGTTCTCTGAGATGATCAGATGCCACGATGGTACAAAACTTCGGCTGATTCAAAACTGAGCATATTAGTTCGGAGTACATGGTTTTTGAATAGTACAATTTGTGTGCTCCCTGTTTTCGAGCGATAAGCATTTTGATACTCTATCATGAAGTTATACACAACATTCTCCAGTTCTTAGAAGTTAGACGGTAAACAGACCTTATTGCATTTTTCAGAATACACTGCACCGGTGGATTTAAGATATCTCACTGCAGTGAGCAGACGTCGACACTATACTTTTCAGCCAGTTTCTGAACCTCTACGCAGTGAAATGAGTGCCAACGTCAGTGACGAACACACACGGTACTCCTTCCCGATCGGAAGTTTTCGCAATACAATGCAAGAGTGAAATTTCCAGTTGCTGGCAAAGTAAAAATAAACTTTCAATGATAATCAAACATAGGATTTGTTCAAGAATGGACCAAACTATTCAGCAAGGCTTCACAAGTCATTGTTCAGTGTGTTCATTTTGATGATCACGAGTTTGCTTTGTCTACACTTTGAACCCAACCATTAGAAATGTTACACAGATCGACATTCGATTCCGGTCACCAACAAGTCAGAGAAGCCAATGATTTCATCTTTTCAACTCTCAAATGACCGGAGAGTTAGTCATTTATTTCTGCGGTTCCTTAAGCGAGAGGAACAACAGTTCTACCATCAAGGCGCAGCAGTCCATCGGGAGTAATAGAGAGTTCATCTCGACGTTTGTAGAATCCAAGAAATCTTTGCCGGACAGCGCAGTTCCAATCACTATGTAATGAAGTCAAGATTGCGTGGTAGTATTTTCGAGTGTCATGAATCAAATCAGAACGAGAACCTGGAGGTGGCTGAGTCAATGAAATATCTGAATTACCACTCTCTTGGGAGTCAACGTACCGAGATAAATAGTCAGGATAATAAACACATTTTGTACTACGATGTTGCAAGTTGTATGTATATGCAGCCCAAGCAACAGTGCATCGCTGACCCACTGCCATAATAGACATAGCAGTGGAGTATCTTAAGATTATAAGCGGATTCGAGAGCAGAATGAAATGAACCCCGAAGAAGTACTTCAGAATTCTGTTGATCGTCAAGCAAACTGCTAAGGATTTCTCCTCTGTTTGCGCACATCCACGATTGTCGGAACCGAGGCGCTTAGAAATGCAAATAACCGGATGATCTTCTTGTTCTAGCGCACCACCAATACCCGTTGGGGACGCATCAGCAATCAAGTTTAATCGAAACTTCGGAGAATACGTGCGTGATACTGCAATAGAAGACAGAAAATTCAATAGAAGTTGGAGGGTTTGTTTATGTAAGGCAGTCCCAGAAAAAAATAATTAAAGAAAGGCAATCAAACAAAAGTTTCGCAATAACAGCGAAATAAGGAGTGATTTGAAGATTCATGGAAGAACAACACCTGTTAAAAGCTTTTGGAATGGACCTCATAGTGTGGTGTTTGTCAATAAACCTATTTCTCGTTATTGTTGCTTTATTACGTTGTTGACAATAAGCTGAACAGTTGCGCTCGAGAGGTAAATTGCCTGCTTTGCTTAGTTCGGCTGTGATTACTACTGCGTCGAAACTACCTCCAAGGTTTAGCTAATCAATTCATTTCTGTATTTCTGGAACCGTAAGGATTAGCGGTGTGGGAAGGAACCATCACAATTAAATAAAAATGGAAAACGATCAGTATCAGGACAATAACCGTTCTTATCAACGAGAACTTGGACGTACCAAAAATGCATTTAGAAAAATTAACAGCAACGTTTAAAGAGAAAAATCGTTCAAATAGTGCATATACTTGTTTATCATGAATACGTATGGTTGGCGCATGTGCATTAATATCACCCTAGGGAAAAAACATCCCTAGATTGGCAGTATTAACGTTCATAACGTCTTGAAATATAGCAGGCGGTACATCCAGACCGAAGGGCAGAACATTATACCGAAACAGTCTGGAAGGGATATTGATGGTTGTAAGAGCACTGTGAGCCACATCAAGTGGAATCCGCAGAAAAGTATCCTTTAAATCGAGCTTTGAAAAATAGTTTGAGCCATGAGGTTGATGCAAAATGTCCTCTGTTTCAACAGTGGCACAACTCTTCTGGAAAAGGAACTTGCTGAGTGGGGGTTTACAATCACCGCACATTGCCGCCGCGTTTAAGCGTAGTCACAGTGGGTGCAGCTCAAGTCGAGGATTGTAGAGGCGTTAATATCTTTTTTTCACAAGTTGGTCATTTGTTTTTCCGACGAAATCACGTAACCCAAATGGAGTGATTCGTAGTTTCATAAACATCGATTTACCTTTGTGTTTGAGCAAAACCGGTTTATTATGAATGCCACTAGAAACTACGGAACACTGAAGAAGTAGGGTACGCATTTTGGACTTACATGCATTTGAAAACAAGGAAACATAAATGTTTAAAAGTTCCATATTTTTCAAACGAACGAACGATGGCCCAGAATCAACAACCAAAAAGTGGCAATTAACATACAGCAAACGAAACGGAGTCGCCTCGGAATTCGCCGCTCTGTGGCCACGAGTAGCACCGGTGTTGACCTACACCACAAACTGGAGTCGTGCTAACGTCGATCATGGCCAGAGGGACAGTTGGTCAAAACTTTGCGACACAGTTCAACTGCATTGGGTGATGTGCCTGTAAAACATCTCACATTAGGCGCAGCCTTATTAGTAGACTTAAATCAGTTCCGCAGACAACCTGATTGTCTAACACACTCAACCACGTTCAAAGCTACTGTTCAGCTTCAGCAAACGAACAACAGTATTAATGTTTTTGGAAATGTTGGAAAGAAGACTGTGAATAAGAAACTTTTATAACGAACAGACAGGTATTAAGCACTCACAACGTTGTTCAACGCATTAGCAATAACTATCCTTTTAACTCCTTCTGGGCACTTTCTTTCAACTTTAAAGATTCAACTCACCACTCAGAGCCTGCATTGTAGCAAGATTTGAGAGCATAGTAGAAATGAAACACATCAGCTTATATGCAGGAAACAATAATATCTCACAAGGACAAAGTTACAAACAGCTTACGGCTGTATGAGAAAATGAAAGATTCATTTACGGATGCCTCTTGACTGTTGCAAACAATTCAACTGAATCTGTGTTTATTCGACCTCCTGAAATAAACCAAGTTTTTCGAGAGTCAGAAAATGCGATCTGACAAGAACCAAGGATTGCTTAAACAAATCCAATGACGCCTTCCACAGAAACATCAGGAGGTTCTATAATTACCGCCTTCAAACACTGTGCAATCAGCAGTAATGAATTACTCAAAGCCACCACTATAGAATCAAATGAATTGAAGACAACCAGTCAAGAGCAACGCAACGAGTAAACAAGGAGTATATTGTCGACACACGAAGTCGATGTGAGCGAGCGAATAACAAAACGAAAAAATAGCAGCGAAACGATAAGCGAGTGCATAGCGTGAGTCGTACGTTCGAGTGATCGGGAAAATTTTCGATTTCCATATTCATTGAAACAAATGTTTGGGCACATACAAAAGTTGGGAAAGAAAAGAGCACAAATGGCAGTCGTAACTTTAACACAGCTAGCCATAACTAAATAGGGTCGCTACACCAGTGCCTAAAATGTATGAATGTTAAATGTAATTATCAACTAGATTGGTTCGTTTGATGTGACTGGTAGAATCAACAAAAACAACATCAAAGGAGGCACATTATAAGTCCGTACTCGATTCACCATTGTCAAAATTGGTTTGTGAGGGGAGAACATCGAACTGTGACAAATAGTTCAATGTGGCCGAGTTTGTCACACCTGTGACTTTCAACGTTCCGAAACTGACAAATCAATCGCGAATGTTTGCAACCACATGGCTTACATTTATTTCATCGTTAGGTCACATTTGAATTAGGTGCAGGTTAATTGTTATCAACTGTATTTCGAATACTTACTCTTCTGGACCGCCATCTTTACTGACCTTTTGATCGTCTCAACTTGTTTTTATAGAAAATCATCAGTTCATTTTTACGACAGCTTCAACATCTTGATATTGTTCACGTAATATTCTGACCGACTGCAAAGTAGAATTCGAAAGTAGTCATGACTTCTGTTGCAGATCACGCATATTCATTCCATCGATCCAACAACCTAGATGTGCAATTTGTAACTAGTCTTCGAAAGCATACCGATCTGTTTGAGTGTCGTTTTCGATAATGTACTACCTGTTATTCTGATTTTCTCTTCTCACGTGCATACGAAATTTGGTTTGTTTAGCTGCTTCAGAACCTATAGTCTGAACGTGTGAGAGCAGTAATTTCTTCAAGGATTCGTAGGAAATAGAGTTTTGTGACTCATGGTATAACGGTTTTCCACCATGTTTTACGCATCCTTCCCGATTATGGTCAGGGTGTGTGCACCATTCTTTTCCGCCCTCAGCTCTTTCCCAGTGAAACACCACATTCCAAACGTTCTAAAGTCTTCAACTTTTCTTGACGAAATATGCATATTCAGTATTTCAAGTGGACAAGAATCCATCACGAGAAGTCACAGGGATTGACGACACCAATTGTGATTGTTCCAAAAAACACAAAAATGAAGTGATTTACTTAGCTCAACTCCACAGATTTTTACGATGCGGTAGTAATAATACCCGAATTGACCGAACAGGGTATTTATCTTTCGAGTGTAGTTGTACACCTTATTATCGACAATGCAGTAAAACAAAATTAATGAGAAATTGGTTTCATGTGGGTTATTAACAAAGCCTTAGTTTACATGGACAGTTTGACGTGGTTACATCTCACCATTATATGAAACGATGCATTTGCCTTTGAGCTGCGTCCGGTCAATGCTAGGTGTTTACCACTAACTGATACTGAGTTTCGGCTGGTGTATGGCTACTGTCTGGTTGGCTCATTAGTTTTCCTAACTGGTTTGGCCGATGCTTCTTGGACCGTTTCTAAAGCCCTTTGTGTGCACTGCAAAGACATATGCCAAACAAATTTCAGATTAATAAGCGAATAAAACCATTGGTCTGGAGACTCGACCCGGACCGCCTAATTGACCGCGTGCGCATGTTTGTGTTACAAACAATGAGACTCACTTGGAAAACAGCACAAGTTCGTTATACCCTCACTTCAAAGCCTCGTGCGGTGTTCGTTTTAATTTTCTCTTCACCCCCCATCTGCTGTCTTTTCGAAAGTAGCATAACCGAATAAGTAAAAATGTCTAAATGATGGTCACTTAGGCCACTAACATGAAGTTGAACATTTATCTGTGTTTGTACATTCCCGATAGGGAGCGCTCTTGAGACGTACCAATTCGTGCGTAAGTAACACTTCATCTTAGTCGCATACATCAGTAAATGCATATGATAGTATGCCCGTGCGCATTTACTGATATCCACCAAAGAAACATAAGCTGGCTGCTGCATGGTCGGCGCTAATTCTATCACCTCCAAGTGTTACGTTTTAGTAGTACTCCGGCGTCCTCTGAAATGAGCGTAGCGTAGTTTCTGCATTGTTACTTTCACTACTTATCAAGCTTCACACCTATGTGGTGATCTAATACACACCACATTTTCGTGCTTTGCTCCAGCCCCCTTTCGAAGGTGTGTTGATCATGACCACTCCAACAGCGTGTCAGGATGACTACCTGAACGCAGTACATCCTTCAATCACTTCACCTCCTACCCTGAGGTTTCCGAAATGTTGACTTTAGGGGCTCCCGAGTGCTAGAGAGCGTCGAATATTACCGTGAATCTACCTCCTTGGTTCGAACATCCATGCTCTCCGCAGCCTTATGTTAACGCGAATCAAAACTAATGAGAAAACGGCGGATCTGTAAACAATCTCGAATCAGTGATTCACTCATTATTCACAGACGGACTTCAACGAAACAGGTGAAGACGATTGGGAGTTAGATGCGAGTAAACCTTAAGCACAACCGCATGACAGCCGACAAAAAAGACGTATGTTAACGAAAATCCAGTCGACATTCGGGGTTCGAACAGGCGTCAGACTGGTTGTACGGCGTTCCCAACGGCAATAGCTGAAACGTTGTTATCCTAGTGAATGTAATCTTCAATGTTAAATATGGCGTGGATTTATTACACAGCTACAAGTAAAACTGTGATACCTACGCCAACACTAACTCTGACGTTGGTGGCTTGTAGTAAACCTACATTCACAAGGTAATGTGACCAGGTTCGGTGATACTAGTGAGACGACTCTAATTTTGCAGAGGGTCTAGGAGTTTGGAAACGTAGACGGTGATCGCACTACACCAGATTACCCTGAAGTTTAGCCCAATTCTCCAAGGTCACCCGCCAACAAACTCAATAGAATAAATGAATGAATTACGGTCACATACCTTTTGCGTTCCATGTTTGATTGTGTAGAGTGGTTCAGCAGCCAAACAATGTTCTGCTTAACAGCAATCACAGATGGACGTTAATAAAAGGCCTGATAAATACATGCAATTCAAGCATGCAAAACATAAATCCTTAGCTTATGTGACTGCTCATTTGACGGATACTATAATTCCTATCCCAGACACATTATAGGTGTTATTGCTTTCATATATTAGAAGATCCTATTCGGCGAAAGTTAACCAAGATCGGTGTTCCGGCATCTTCACCAGGCGCGTCTCACAGTTCTTTATCTTCTTGGTTGTTGCCGTTGGTCTCAGACTAGGCTAGAACTAACTACTTATCATATTTTCAAACAGTGCTGGAAATATACAGTTTGTTTTAAAACCCTGCTGTGTTCTCTAGCTCGATAACTGTTGGGACTACGTTACGATCGTTCTTCAGGACAGGCGTATTGAATTGTTAGTGGACGAGGGTCCAGCGCATACCCACTTGTCCACTACAAATTGGCGAACCTGAATACTAATCATTTTGCTTTCAGCATTTTCGTTTTGGTTCACTTCAAATTGGTGAACCCGAATAGTGATATCTCAGCGCTTTTTCCTTTGGTCACCATCACAGACTGGTGAAACTTATTAATG